>VUYV01000052.1:5197296-5304503 GCA_008711295.1 Anarhynchus alexandrinus | reverse complement strand
TCAGTCTCTTCTCCCAAGTAACAGGCAGTGGGACAAGAAGAAATGGTCTCAAATTACACCAGGGCTGGTTTAGATTGGATATTAGGAGAAATTTCTTCACAGAAAGGGTTGTAAAGTGTTGAAAAAGGCTGCCCAGGGAAGTGGTTGTGTTGCCATCCCTGGAGGTATTTGAAAGACATGTAAGTGTGGTGCTTGGGACATCATGTAGTGGTCACTTGGCAGTGCTAGGTTAATGGTTGGACTAGATGATCTTAAAGGTCTCTTCCAACTAAAATGATCCTATGATTCTACGATTTTTTTTTTGCTGTGGAATTAAGTGAACTGCACAGATGGCAGAGATTACGATCAGACTTGCTTTAATGGTCCTCCAAGAGGGAGGTTGGGATGACCCCTGAGCCTCCAGGGCACTGGCTCCCAGCGGGGTAGGACATTTTACTGCCCACACCCTGGTCAGGTATGGTGTGAGCAACCAGCTGTGGTTTTCATCGATGGGTGGTTAAGCCTCTCCATGAGTGCCAGGGNTTAAGCCTCTCCATGAGTGCCAATTCTTGTACAAAGCCATTGGAGCTCTGTAGAGTCCTCTCTTGAAATTTTTTTTCAGGGGTGCTGCTGCGTACACGGCTGCAGGGCTTCCTAAAGGTTTTTCTGGCCATGGTGGCACATGGCTGGAGTAGTTTAGGTCAGCAGTAGGTGGTAAAAACAAGGACTTAACCCTGACTTTTTTATTACTGTGATTCTGCGGTGTCCTGAATCCAAGATCCCTATTGGAAAAGTTCTATAGAATTTAACAGAAAGTACAGTATCTATAGGTTTCTGTAGAAACCTTGTAAGATTCAGCTATGGAATTGTATAGAATGCCAAAGGAATCATTAAAAGATAATGCATTTTTCTTTGCTTCTGTTAGGCTTCAGAGATGTTTTGCTTGGCCACTGCCCCCATTTTACCAGCAGTTGTGTAGCTGGTGGGTGCAGCAGCTTGTGTCCGTCTCATCCTGCAGCGCACGCAGGAGGACGGGATCTCTGGCAGTTCTGTGTGAAGACAGATCTATGACAACCGAATGGAGGGGAAAACCTGACAAGTGGTTAGCATTAGGAAGTGTGACTTTGCCAGCGATGATGGACAGGCAAGTGGACACACTGCATGATAACCAAATGCCAGAGAGATGCTCCGAGAGGGGAGCGGAGGAGTGTGCAGGCACCCAGGGGTGGGAGTTGCATCCAGCCCAATTGTGGAAAAGTGCATCAGGAAAATGAAGCCCACACACTCCAAGCCTCTTCATCTGTCCAGAGGTTTCCAGCCATGGGTTAATCCATACACCATCCTGCACCAAATAGGAAAAAAAGAGGGAAGAGTGTTATCGCATAAACCACAAGCAAATGTCTTCTCACAGCATGTGTCTGCTGCAACCCAGGCAGCTCTGTGCCGAAATCCATAACTACCTTAAGATTCATAAAGATAAAAAAAATCCTTGAAAAAGGACCTTTAAAAAAACTTAAAAAAACCCAGCCTGAACCCTCCTTACTGGACATGAGGAAGTTTTATCATTGCACCTACCACTGCTGAGGTTTAGAAGTGGTGAGTTTTTCAACCTCTGCAACACTGATTTTTTTGGACCATTTTTTGGCCATTAGCTACTGTGGTGGGTTGACCTTGGCTGGATGCCAGGAGCCCACCAAGGCTCTCTATCACTCCCCTCCTCAGCTGAACAGGGGAGAGAAAATACAATGAAAGGCTCATGGGTCGAGATAAGGACAGGGAGATCACTCAGCAATTACTGTAATGGGCAAAACAGGCTTGACTTGGGGAAATTAGTTTAATTTATTACCAATCAAATCAGAGTAGGATAATGATAAAACCCAAATCTTAAAACACCTTCCCCCCACCCCTCCCTTCTTCCCCGGCTCAACTTCACTCCCGATTTCTCTCCCTCCTGCCCCCGAGCAGCATAGGAGGACAGGGAATGGGGGTTGAGGTCAGTTCATCCCACATTGTCTCTGCCGCTCCTTCCCTCAGGGGGGAAAATCCTCACACTCTTCCCCTGCTCCAGCGTGGGGTCCTTCCCACGGGAGACAGTTCTCTATGAACTTTTCCAAAGTGAGTCCTTCCCACAGGCTGCAGTTCTTCATGAACTGCTCGGGCGTGCGTCCCTTCCACAGGTGTAGTCCTTCAGGAACAGACTGCTCCAGTGTGGGTCCCCTGCGGGGTCACAAGCCCTGCCAGCAAACCTGCTCCAGCGTGAGCTCCTCTCTCCATGGGGCCACAGGTCCTGCCAGGAGCCTGCTCCAACATGGGCTTCCCACAGGGTCACAGCCTCCTTTGGGCACATCCGCCTGCTCTGGTGTGAGGTCCTCCATGGGCTTCAGTTGGATATNTTTAGGCATTTGTGTAGCTCCACTTCAGAACTGCTGTTATTTTGGTCATCCTCTTCTATACAGAGGTGGGCTCAGTGGCGTTGCTGGGGTGGGACTCTGCAGCCACCAGCCTGAGGAGTCACTGAATAACACTTGAATAAAACAAACTCTCCCATCTGCACTGCTCCCAAACAGAGTCAAGCTAAATTCTAAATTTAACCACAGAAAAGATAAAGAAAAAAGTGTGCAATACTCCATATATGGTCAGAGAGGGGCAATATCCACATTTTTTAACCACCAGAAAGCTACCAGTTTGTGGCTGATCCAGTTAAGCAAGTTCCCATTACGCGTCTGCTAGGCAGGGCCTTAGCACTGGTATAATGCTGGATCAAATGTCATCATTATTTTACCCACTTATGAAGCATCCAGATACCAAATTTAGTAAGCTCAAAGTGTTGATAAGAGAATGAGAAGAAAGAGAGGACAGATCCTGAACTGGTGTGAACTTTCTTATCTCAACTGACCTCAAGGGAGCCTTAAGCCAGGTGTGAGGTGGTCTGTATGGCCTCTGCTCCAGCTTCCCTACTTTAAGTCATACCTCTCTAGATCCTGATGCTGCAGAGTTGCAACATCTTTCTTTCGTTGTTTTAGATCATCCAACACAGTAATTGATATTATTTTCTCACTTCTTCTGGATGCTGTGAAAGAAGTTAATTGTGATTTTTGAAATGTAATAATACAGTATTGGTATTAGCAATGTTGGGAAAGTTAAAGTTATTTCAATCAACTAATCTCCCCCTAAAGGCCATTTTATTCAAAAGTGGTTTATGTTAAATAGCACATTAAAAGGTATAAGCAGGTGCCAATAAAACTGTATTCACGTCTGTTGGTTTACAGTGGAAGATTGTAATGGTATTTTTTATGCTCTAATTTTGGCCATTTCTGGCAGCATTTGTCACTATTGCTGTTTAAGCATATGAATCTTGCCTAGTTTGACACTTGTGGACAATTCTGTAGCTTTGCCAGTGGCTGTGCCTGATGACAGGAGAAAAAATTCCTCATCAAGCCAAGCATCCAGGACCAAATCTGTGGTGAAGAGTTTGTGGTAGTGTGGAAGAGCTACATTAGAAGTCTGTAAAATCGGAGTAACAACTTGTTCCTTTCCAGAGCACTACAGGGTCAGAAGATGAATTTGTGTATGTACAGGACTGGCAAATACACAAACAAATACCACACCAGAGAGGAAATGATTTTGAGAAACTCGTTTTATCTACATTGTGTTAGATGTTGTAAGGTATGAGCCGTTTCAGTTTTTAACGCAATGTGATGCAAAATATGATTTATTTTAACCAGAAAATAGGCTTCGTGTCTCAGCAGCAGCAGCAGAAGAGACAGACGAGGGGACACATGGATTGCCTGTTCTTAATCACCATCATTAGCCTTTTCCTTGGAGATGGGCAGGCAAGGAAAAGCAAGGAGAGGCTGAGGGTGTTCGCTCCCTGCCTGTGCTGGTGCGGGCAGCCCGTCTGGCAGCCTGGGAGCCTGCTGGGAGGTGAGGGGCTGGCTGGGAAGGCTGGGGATAACCCCGCGTCTCCCTGCACCGTGCACTTCCCCATGTTTCCCTGTTTGTGTCTTCAGAAAAGGCCCAGGGGAGCAGACCAGAGTGCTCTGAAAGGCTTACACAGAGCTTGCTGAGCGTGGGCGTGCATTGCCCTGCCGCTGGGGCCACTCGCCCCAGCAAGGAGACCACCCCAGCCCTTCCTTGCCTGCCTGCTGAAGCACTGGGGCAGACTGAAGAGCTTTATGTGATGGAGAAGAAAGCCACGTTCATTTGCAGACAGTCCAGCGGTCGCTATCTGTTTCTGTTGCCATGGATACAACAACGAAGCAATAACTTTATTCAGGATTAGCTATTTTTACTGTAATTACACAACATGAAATTATTAGCCTATTCTTCCCTCCTTCTCACCCATAGTTTATTTATGTGATGCTTCAGGTGCCTGTACTGAGACCCCGAGTATTCAATCGCTTGTGATGTGGGGCTGCTGCTCTGCCAAGGGGGTGCAGTGCTGACAGCTTTGGGGGTCCAACGGCACCGCTCAATGGAGCAGGTAGTGGGCAGGAGCCCACCCAACAGCACCACACAGCTGTGCTGGAGTGTGGTACCATGGGGGACCCACTGTGGCCCTGCCTGCAATCAAGAATTGGTGTTGATAAATATATTTTTGTTCAGAGAAGGTCAATGAAGATGGTGAAGGATATGGAGAACAAATCCTATGAGGAGCAGCTGAGGAAACTGGGGTTGTTTAGCCTGGAGAAAAGGAGGCTCAGGGGAGACCTTATCGCTCTCTACAACTACCTGAACAGGGGTTGTAGTGAGGTGGGGGGGTCAGTCTCTTCTCCCAAGTAACAGGCAGTGGGACAAGAAGAAATGGTCTCAAATTACACCAGGGGTGGTTTAGATTGGATATTAGGAAAAATTTCTTCACAGAAAGGGTTGTCAAGTGTTGGAAAAGGCTGCCCAGGGAAGTGGTTGTGTTGCCATCCCTGGAGGTATTTAAAAGACATGGAAATGTGGTGCTTGGGGACATCATTTAGTGGTCACTTGGCAGTGCTAGGCTAATGGTTGGACTCGATGATCTTAAAGGTCTCTTCCAACCAAAATGATCCTATGATTCTATGATTTTTTTTGCTGTGGAATTAAGTGAACTGCACAGATGGCAGAGATTACGATCAGACTTGCTTTAATGGTCCTCCAAGAGGGAGGTTGGGATGACCCCTGAGCCTCCAGGGCACTGGCTCCCAGCGGGGTAGGACATTTTACTGCCCACTCCCTGGTCAGGTATGGTGTGAGCAACCAGCTGTGGTTTTCATCGATGGGTGGTTAAGCCTCTCCATGAGTGCCAGGGCTTGTACAAAGCCATTGGAGCTCTGTAGAGTCCTCTCTTGAAATTTTTTTCAGGGGTGCTGCTGTGTGCACCGCTGCAGAAGCTTTTTCTGGCCATGGTGGCACATGGCTGGAGTAGTTCAGGTCAGCAGTAGGTGGTAAAAACAAGGACTTAACCCTGACTTTTTTATTACTGTGGTTCTGCAGGGTCTTGAATCCAAGACCCCTATAGGAAAAGTTCTATAGAATTTAACAGAAAGTACAGTATCTGTAGATTTTTGTAGATTTTTAATAACCCTGTAAGATTCAGCTATGGAATTGTATAGAACACCAAAGGAATCATTAAAAAATAATGCATTTTTGATTGCTTCTGTTAGGCTTCAGAGATGTTTTGCTTGGCCACTGCCCCTGTTTCACCAGCAGTTGCGTAGCTGGTGGGTGCAGCAGCTTGTGTCCATCTCATCCTGCAGCGCACGCAGGAGGACGGGATCTCTGGCAGTTCTGTGTGAAGACAGATCTATGACAACCGAATGGAGGGGAAAACCTGACAAGTGGTTAGCATTAGGAAGTGTGACTTTGCCAGCGATGATGGACAGGCAAGTGGACACACTGCATGATAACCAAATGCCAGAGAGATGCTCCGAGAGGGGAGCGGAGGAGTGTGCAGGCACCCAGGGGTGGGAGTTGCATCCAGCCCAATTGTGGAAAAGTGCATCAGGAAAATGAAGCCCACACACTCCAAGCCTCTTCATCTGTCCAGAGGTTTCCAGCCATGGGTTAATCCATACACCATCCTGCACCAAATAGGAAAAAAAGAGGGAAGAGTGTTATCGCATAAACCACAAGCAAATGTCTTCTCACAGCATGTGTCTGCTGCAACCCAGGCAGCTCTGTGCCGAAATCCATAACTACCTTAAGATTCATAAAGATAAAAAAAATCCTTGAAAAAGGACCTTTAAAAAAACTTAAAAAAACCCAGCCTGAACCCTCCTTACTGGACATGAGGAAGTTTTATCATTGCACCTACCACTGCTGAGGTTTAGAAGTGGTGAGTTTTTCAACCTCTGCAACACTGATTTTTTTGGACCATTTTTTGGCCATTAGCTACTGTGGTGGGTTGACCTTGGCTGGATGCCAGGAGCCCACCAAGCCTCTCTATCACTCCCCTCCTCAGCTGAACAGGGGAGAGAAAATACAATGAAAGGCTCATGGGTCGAGATAAGGACAGGGAGATCACTCAGCAATTACTGTAATGGGCAAAACAGGCTTGACTTGGGGAAATTAGTTTAATTTATTACCAATCAAATCAGAGTAGGATAATGATAAAACCCAAATCTTAAAACACCTTCCCCCCACCCCTCCCTTCTTCCCCGGCTCAACTTCACTCCCGATTTCTCTCCCTCCTGCCCCCGAGCAGCATAGGAGGACAGGGAATGGGGGTTGAGGTCAGTTCATCCCACATTGTCTCTGCCGCTCCTTCCCTCAGGGGGGAAAATCCTCACACTCTTCCCCTGCTCCAGCGTGGGGTCCTTCCCATGGGAGACAGTTCTCTATGAACTTTTCCAAAGTGAGTCCTTCCCACAGGCTGCAGTTCTTCATGAACTGCTCGGGCGTGCGTCCCTTCCACAGGTGTAGTCCTTCAGGAACAGACTGCTCCAGTGTGGGTCCCCTGCGGGGTCACAAGCCCTGCCAGCAAACCTGCTCCAGCGTGAGCTCCTCTCTCCATGGGGCCACAGGTCCTGCCAGGAGCCTGCTCCAACATGGGCTTCCCACAGGGTCACAGCCTCCTTTGGGCACATCCGCCTGCTCTGGTGTGAGGTCCTCCATGGGCTTCAGTTGGATATCTGCTCCACCATTAACCTGCATGGGCTGCAGGGGGATATCTGCTCCACCATTAACCTCCATGGGCTGCAGGGGCACGGGCCTGCCTCACCATGGCCTTCACCATGGGCTGCAGGGGAATCTCTGCTCTGGCGCCTGGAGCGCCTCCTCCCCCTCCTTCACTGACCTTGGTGCCTGCAGAGCTGTTGCTCTCACATATTCTCACTCCCCTCTCTGGCTGCAATTGCTGCTGGGCAGNCCCCCCCCCCCCATTCTTAACTATGTTATCCCAGAGGTGCTACCACCATCACTGATGGGTTCGGCCTTGGCCAGCGGTGGGTCTGTCTTGGAGTCAGCTGGCATTGGCTCTGTCGGACATGGGAGAAGGTTCTGGCAGCTGCTCACAGAACCCACCCCTGTAGTACCCCTGCTACTGAAACCTTGCCACGCAAACCCAATACAGCTACATTGATCTAACAGAGAGAGGATGTTGAGCCAGCATTTGAGAAACATAGATTAAATTCCTAAGCTTGCCCTGGCCATACACCCCCTCCCCTTCCAACCCCCAAATTTCCTTTCCTTTCAGCTCTGGGTTGAATTTGGTCATGGTTCAGGGAGAAGATCTTTCTCCGTGTATGCTCAGGAAGTCTGGTGGCTGCTTTCACTGGTTAATAATAAAAAATATTTTTAAAATTGCCCCAAGGAGAGTGGTTTGAAAGGACATTTGCATTGATGAAAATTTTTTGAGAATTGAGCGCTTTATTTGAAGCTTTTTACTAATGAAATTTCTGGTCTCAATGCCATTTTTGTAATTTTGCAATTTACAAAAAGTGATTGAACGTAATTTACCTAAACTTCCAACCACCTTAACGTGTTTCAGGACTCCATTTTTCATAGCTGATGAGAAATAATATATGCAAAAAGAAAATGGGATGAATGATTCAATGCAGACCATTAGAAGCAATTCCAATTCCTGAAAAATAGGTATTTAGAAATGAAATAAATAAGAATGAAAGAAAAAAAAAGGTAATTCTCCTGTATGAGAGCCCTGCTCTAGCACTGTTACTAACTCACAGGGAAAATTTCATAGAATTTGTAATTACTTGGTCATTTTACAGAGAAATGCCACTAAGAATGTAAAAAGTGTTGTATTGAATGTATTTTTTACATTGGTATGTGGAAATTCTTGGTTGTATGTGAAGAAACAACGAAAGAAGTAGAAAGATCATTTAAAAAATAATGAAGAGGCAGCTGCTAAATTATCACTTTCACCCTGAGCTGTGTGAACCATACCAGGTTATGGGCAATGCAGAACAACAGGGTCTAGTGCCTCTGCTCTGACTTCTTTGGTGCCATCAAATAGACCTGTCACAAATCTTAAATTTCATCGTTTTGTATTAGAAACTGACCCCATGTGAGTAAGCGTGACCTGCTCTTCCGATTTGCTGAGGACCAGTTCACTAAGCAGAACGGAGACAGAGATCCAGCTACATTTAGCTGGTTGAATTTAGGCATCTTATGTTTGGCATTTAGCTTTCATTTGATCAGAATTATTTCACAGGAGGTGCTGTCTTTCTCCACTGAGGCACATGCCAGCATTCACTTTACTTCCATTAACATATCACTCTTAATCAAAGCTGGTGTTCAGACCTCTCTGCATCTTGTCATCTTGCCAATGGTTAATGCTCTTCACAGGAGTATTTTTTTGCCCTACTTAGACTGCCAGACAGTTTTGCCTGGGTCCTTTGAGACCCTAGTGGGACACATCCCTGCTTTCCGTCTGCTCGCTGAAATCTGCAGGACTGCAGTCCATTCATACGCCTCTGCGAGACCAACCACTGGCAGGAGTCTTTCAGAAGAAAGCAAACTTTTCATGGCATTAACAGTAGGCCTGAGAAATTCAGTATACAGTTGTGAAAGGCCAAGCTTGACAGTGCCCTTAATCCAATTAAAACTATGTCTGAAATATTGTTGTTATTTTGGCCTAAGTAATTAAGCAGTGCTTGGAGTCTTGCATTAGGGCAATCAAGAAATAAATAATGATTAGGATGTGACAGAAAGATCTTGGGTTTATAATCAGTTAAGGCCTACAATTGATTAAGACCTATAAACCTGCTTATCTCCAAGACCAGAATTCTTCATTTTCCAAAGACCAGTTCCATGGTTTAAGTTTATCACTTTGTAGCAGTAGATGTTAGTTGAGAGATATGAAGATTTTAATTAGAGCCAGAAGCTTATATAGAGAAGAGATTAAAATAAAAACAAAGCAAAACCAGGCTTCTTAATTAATTTTATCAATTTTAAGGGTTTTCTTAAAGTGCTTGATCCCTCTTTCCTTGGGTCACTGTGTTTACAGATTTTTCAAAATTGACTCTTCATTTCTCATTTTGGGAGCCAATTATTTTTTTTTTAGGGATACTCTTTTTATTTGTATTTGCCAATGCACAAAGCCACAGACCCATTGCTGACAACGTTTTCCCAAATTGAAAGTAAATTTTAATAACTGAACTCTACATACCCAATGGCAAGGAAGTTTGTGCAAATTCAATTTTCCTTGACAAGTTTAGCAGATTATAACTATGTGGAAATTACTTTAATGGACACAGATTTGGCAGTTTTAGACAGAAAGCTAGTCTGGAGAAAATCTTTGTGGAGTTCAGTGGTGATAAAAAATTATATTGGGAAGCACAGTAACGTCTGTTTGCAGTTTCCCATATGAATTTAGCTCTTCAACCCTTTGGAATTTGCTCCATGGTAATTAGCAGGATTAAGCCTTTTTATATTATTAATTCAGCAAGTAGTTTCTTTCATTCTCTGTTCCACGTAACTCTGTCCCTACCTTGCAGATGCCATGAGATGCCACTTTGAGCTTTCAAGTCTTCAGATTAAACTCTTCAGGTTTAACTCAGAGGGACTGCATTTCTCTCCCTCCGTCTCATCTCCCCAAATTTATCATCAGCACCCCTTGCCTAATGATCAGACTCACTTTTCATGTCAACCGAAAGACGTTCCACATGATCATGGCTCTGTGGCAGTGCAATTATGTCTTGGGCTGCAGAAGAGCCTTTGCAGGAAAAGGCACTGGCTGTGTTATGGTGCAGTTACCCTGGTCTAGAGCAGGTCTGGCTAAGAGCTACATGATCCAAACACAGTGACAGCCAATCCCGGCTTAGGTTGGTCTGGTTGGTCTGGTTTTCTTCTCATTTTTTTACTTCTCACAGAATTGATTTTGGCTACATTTGCCCATATAAAAATGGCTACCACCATTGGTTGCCATCAGTGGTTGCTAAAAAAATATAAGTTCTTGTACAGAAGACTGAAGATGGGAATGTAAGGTGTGGGAGGAAGATATGGAAAACCAGAAGAGGACAATGGCAGAATTGGAAAATGTGAGACAAGGGAAAGAGTTTGGGAGGGCAAGAGGATGTCAGGACAGTGAGCAGCTGGGAAAAACTGCATGGAGTAAGGCCAGAAAAGAAGATAATGGGAAACTGGAGAAATGCTTAGCAGGAACAGCAAGAAATACCATGAGAAGAGCAGAAAATCTTGCAATAAGAAGCCAAAGTGGTTTCCTTTTTGTGAAGGAAAACATGTATATGTGACTCACTGAAGGGAGATTTGCAGGTAAATGTGATTCAGAGCTGCAATCAAGTGAGTTAATTTTCCCCAAGCTGAAGTTCTGCCAGCTGCGGCATCCAACCATTTCTGGCTGTGTCTCTAAAGTATTTGAAAGGCATTTCTGAGGCTAGCTGCATTTACCTGTGTTGTATCAGGCCAGTGACATGTGGTATCTAAGATCTCTGTGTGGGTCCAACCTGTCCTTGCAATTGTATTATGTGAGGATGTTGGGTGGATCACTACGTTGGGTGCCCACAGCCTGATGAGTGTTTTGTTCTGCAGCAGGCGGGATTCACAACAATCTGTTTGGCTCAGTTTGGATGTACAGGTCAGTGGAGACCATGCCAGTCTTCACACCTCTCCCAGGACTGGCCAGGTCACGTACAGCATAAACGAAGTGGAGACATGATGTCACTGCATTTCCTCATGGCGTTCACTAGGATGAAAGTCTGAATTTCAGACTATTTTTTGCATTCTTCTGTTATGGAGTCTTCTTTGGGGATTTTGCAAGATTCCTTCCCTGGGGACATTCCCCCGCCATGCAATGTATGTTGGAGTTCAACCCAGATCTCCTCACTGAGGCAACTGAAATAAATTTGGCCTAGGTTTCATCTGAAATCACTGTAGAAAGAGAGGCACGTTCTGGTAGAGCTTATATCTTGTTATGGATAGCTAGGACACGTAAGGTACTCCCAGGTTGGACTTTGGGGATGATCTGCATCTGCTAAGGTTATACAGAGAGAGGTGAGAAAGACTGAGCTGAAACTGGCTGCCTAATGCAGACGAGATGCCCAAATATATGGTTAAAATTTGGTGAGATAAAGCTCAGTTTATAATATGTATACAGGTTTATTTATTAATTAGAGAGTTTATTTCTGTTTGCGGTAGTGACTGTATTAGGAAAAGGTGTGATTTTGTTCTCTATTGTGGCATCAGAAACAGATAGTCTAATGTTTCAATAAAAATTGGTATTACATTTAAATTTGTGGAAGATTAGATCGGATCTTTTCCAGAGGTACGGTCATTACTTTAAATCTGCTTGGTACTGCTGAGTCACCGTTGTTGAAGATCAAACAACCACCTTCCTCCCTCACAAATTCTATTCTTCTTGAAGGTATAACACATATTAAAGCATAACATTTTTGAAAATGTGTTTGTATTATTCATATGAGATTGTTTGTGAATAGTAAGAAATTTTTATACAAAAAAAAAAGGAATTACTTATGGACCAGACTTCTGCATGAGCTTGGATTTCTTTATTCTTATTAGGAGTTCTATAAATAAGAAATGCTGCTTTGTATTGTTATCTGTTTTACCAAACACGGGCCTCTTCTGAACGCATTTCTTCCAGCAAAGTTTTAATTCAACAGACATTCCTGTCTTTCCATTTTCAGCACCTGTTTTAAGATTTGTGAAGGCAAACAACTAGTCCCTTTAGGCTTCCTTAATAGTCAATAGAGAAAAAAAGGCACTTACATGATGCAATTCAATTGTCCTGTTGTGGACATTTAGTTGAGAATGAGATAAATCACATCGTGTCAGTGACTATTTCTTCCCAGGGGTGTATATACTACTAGATCATAGACATTTGGTTATGAGTCCACCCTTGTTATGAAGAAGTGTTATATATATAGAGAGAGATATGTATATATGCTCTGTGTGTGTGTGTATATGTGTGATTGTATATATATATACAAGCACACACCACATATATATATATAAGTTGTCTCTTAGTTTGAATATATGCTTGAATTTTGTAGTCTTGCTACTCCTGGAGCATAATTTCTTGGCCATGTCCCAGTCTTTTGCTTCCTTTTTCTATGCAACAATATGATCAGGCTGAAATCCTTTCTTTTCTTGGTGAGATGAAAAACTCTCCTTTCATATGTCTTTGTGCAGGACCAGAAGTCACCCCAGCCTCAGGGCAGGGGGGATGGAAAGTAGAGCAGGGAAGCTGTGCAGCTGTGAAGCTGTGACCAACACTGACTAGTAGAAGAGTTTGAGGGCTTTACTCAAGGCTTCCCATGGGCAGAGGGGAGGGAAAAGCCCCTCAGGCTCAGGAAAACTAGCAATTGAATCAAGCACTTGGATTTTTCCCTTAGATTTAGAAAGGACCTTCATTGGAAAAATGCCGGTATGTTTTTGAGCTAGTATGTCCTACCAAGAGTGCGTGCCTTGAAGTGGCATTTCAAATCAGTTTTGTCTTCTATCCTTAACTTCCTGGGCAAGATTTGAAGCACTGCGGCTTCTTCTGTATTGCTTTCAGACTCTTATGACTAGTATTGTATTTGGGCTATTCGTTGTTTACAAGTCAACGTGTCCCAATATTTGGGACATCTATTGTTCACATTTATTTTTGGCATGTATATTGTTTCTGTAGATAAAGGACAGGTGTCCAAGGACATCTCTCTTTCTCCTCAGACTAGTTCATTCAGAGATGGAGGGAAGTGGGAAGCCAGACTAGGTATTTGGGTTTTTTTATAGAGAAATCTGTTACCCAGGCAATTAAATTAAATGCCTTGGCATACTAATGAGTCTTTTTTTTTTTTTTACCTCTATCTTTTTCAGATATTCCTATTCTTCCTCTTTTTTCTCAGATGTCCAAATGTGCAAATAATTAGTCGTCTCTGTCTTTTTTGCTGAGGTTCATTAACCATTTCTGGGCCATAAATTGAGATTCAGCACCATGGTTTCCTGAAGTCAGAGCAGGCTGAGTCATTAAAAATGACTGAGTATACAGTGTGGTGGGTTGTAACTTTCTGATCCTGTCACAGATAAAGACTTCTTTACAGCACTCATTAATGACTCATGCAGTATCTTTGATATCTGGAGAGTTTGTGGCCATTTTGGTTACTGTTCTAAATATTATCAGTTGTGAGTGCTTAACTTCTTAATGTTAAGCATCTTGACTGAAACGTCCTATTTTTCTGGAAAGGAGAAAAGCCTGGAGGACTGGAGTTCCTTCTCAGCTGCTAAAAGCAGCTAATCTGGAAAACCTCTGGTGTTCTTTCATTGCATCAGGAGCAGAAACTCTGCAATGAGTTTGGTCTTTCCAGCCAAACACAAAACCAACAGAAAAAGGTCTGCCCCATACCCCTAGATGCTTTTGCAGCACCCAAGCAGTCACTGGCTGGTGCTCTCTGCTTCTGCATTGCAATTAGCGCTTGTCCTCAGCAATGAATTTGCAGATCCACCAAGTTTCATGGGTTATACATGAGACTAAGATATCTGGCCCTTCTTACTCACTCCCTCTGCCATATTTCTGTTTCAGGTACTATGAGCAATGTCTTGCAACATCTCATTCTTTATTCCCATTTGCCACACGCATCAGATCAGCAGGTATGTGATCTCCTGATCGCTTCTATCCAGCAGGTGACATCTCAGGGCCAGAGAGGCAATGATGTAGCGAAGCCTGGAAGGAGCCTGTTTGGAAAAGCATCCTGAAGTTATGGAAAAGTTAATCTATATTTTTAAGCTCATTTCTACAAATCAGGCTCTTCAGAGAAGGAAATTGCTGTTGTAGAGATTTTCTTTGGCTTTTGTAAGTAATGTGCTGGTGTCTAAAACATCGGTTTTTTTGGTATTAGACTCTATCTTCTTTACATCTGTGTTTCGCTACCATCTGGAGTGCCAAGCCCTCATTCACCTTCCCTTTGCCTGTAAGCAGGCAGGTGATCAAAAAGAGGAACTAAAACCACAGAGAAATAGAAACTGTCCAGAAGAGAGGAAACCATGGATTAGCTAAGGGAACTGAAGAGACCAGAGAAGAGGAAAATTGGAGATAATCTTCTATATCCACCTACCAACTCCTTGAATCCTTAGTTCTTCATCTGTTTAGGGGACGAGATGTAAGGTAGGTAGCCTCATACAACCCTACTGCTCGCAAGAAATAACAGGGACAAGCAGACATCTCTCTGTGTCTAAGCCTCTAGGGTGAAATAATGCATTGAAGATTGGATTAAAAAAAAGGTACATTTCTAAAAGAACCCAAAACAGTAACTCTTGAGCCTCTCAGCTAACAGGAATAAGAGAAGGGACCTGAAAGGAGGTTGAATCTGCTTCTGAAGAAACTGTTATGGGGATGGATGTTATGGAGTCCTCAGATATCACTTAGAATAACTCCAACAACTCCACAGCCGTCCCAGCCCCAGCCCATTCATGCTGCATATTTTCTGCTCTTTGCAGACCTCCTTTTTCCTTGGGGTTGGAAGGCTTAGTGTGACACCGTGCTAAGGTCTGAAGGCAGAAACCCTCTGCGCAGAAGCTTGAGGGACAGAGAAACTTTGAGTCAAGGTCTGACATCTGGGGAGAAATTTGGAGGAGTAACAGCAAGCAAAGTTTGGGGAAAAAAGTTCATTCTTTTTGGAAGCGCTCAGAGATCTGTGAGAGAAACAAGGGAACATCTCCAAACCCACGGTGCTCACGCCTCGCTGGTCCCGCTGCTTGTGCTCATCCCTGCGCTGAGCATGAGACATGAGTTCAGGTTTCCCCTGTGCTCACGGCTCCTTTGAGCTGCAGGGGCTGGGAGAAAATAAATGAAAATAAAATAAAAAAATAAAGAAAATAAAGCCTGTCCTGCAAAACGAGACTCTCAGCAAAAGCAGCTATTGTCAAGGTGCTATTCTGATGTCACTCAATTCCTCTCATGAAGTCATTGCTTAATGCTTGTTGCTATAACAACCTGTTAGTCTTTTTCGCTATTACTCATGCAACACAAATGCCTACAGGTGTGTCACTGTTGTGAAGTTCACCTTTAAAATGTTCATTTAAAAATATCTCTCCTATGCAATGTCTCACTGGGACAAAGCACACGGCTTTACAGAAACATTATTTTTGAAGAAAAGCCAGTTCCAGCTCATCCTGTGCTGTCTGAATAAAAAAATAAGTATACGAGAGGAAAGAGGATTCTTTGAGTGAACCAGCATTTTACCTGAATACTTTTTTCTTTTTTGTTCAATATTGCCAAAAGCTTTTTCAAGAGCTATTTTAACCACTTAGTTTCTGTTTTTGAAAGTCTCATTCTGTGTAGGGGAGTTCAAATACAGCACCTTCAAGTATTGTGGCTGAGCCTGCAGTTTTCTACATCAGTATTTTTTTAGAAATGGTGATAAACAGAGCAAGTGCCCCAAGGAACAGTGTTTATAATTTTTCTGGGCATTATTAAGCTCATGTGAAATATCTGTCTCTTTGGTACAGTAAAGACACCAATACAAGAGGTCATATTATGGATGGGAAATCCCTTTCAGTGGCATTTGAAATGCCAGTGCTGGTTCTGAACCAACAATTAACTCCATGGAAGTAATGAATGACAGTAAGCCAGAAAGATTTGACCATCTCCTTGGAAATCTCTTCAAACATTCTGGGGTGTAAACAAGGTCAGTGAAATATTGACGGTCCTGCATTGTCTCTTGCTGTGGTGGGGTATGACAGTTGAGGAGACCCCATGACTGTGCTGCCACAGACCTCAGCGCTTGGCTCTCATCTCCTGCTCCTTTCCCAGTCACACGCTCTGACAGCAAATGCTATAGAGATTGGTGACAGAAATCTAAAAGAAGTGGTGCTAACAACAGGGGTCAGTCCCTCAAAGATGCCTTTCTCTCTCCGTTGACTATAGGAGAAGCCTAGGGGAACAAGTCTCTGATTTCAGGGCCAGAATGAAGTGTGCAAAGCTCAGAGGGGATTGTCCCGGCCTTGGTGGCTTTTACCTGTGGTGCAGAAGCAGCTACATCCATGCTACCTTGTGGGGCATTATCATAGAATCATAGAATGGTTTAGGTTGGAGGGGACCTTAAAGATCATCGAGTTCCAACCCCCCTGCCATAGGCAGGGACACCTCCCACTAGACCAGGCTGCCCAAGGCCATGTCCAGCCTGGCCTTGAACATCTCCAGGGATGGGACCTCAACAACCTCTCTGGGCAACCTGTTCCAGTGCCTCACCACCCTCACAGTGAAAAACTTCTTCCTAATATTCAACCTAAACCTGCCCTCTTCCAGTTTGAAGCCATTCCCCCTCGTCCTATCACTACACGCCCTAGTATAAAGTCCTTCCCCAGCTCTCCTGTAGGCCCCCTTTAGGTACTGGAAGGCCGCAATAAGATCTCCCCGGAGCCTTCTCTTCTCCAGGCTGAACAGCCCCAACTCCTTCAGCCTCTCCTCACAGGAGAGGTGCTCCAGCCCTCAGATCATCCTTGTGGCTCTCCTCTGGACACTCTCCAGCAGGCCCATGTCCTTCTTATGTTGGGGACTCCAGAGCTGGATGCAGTACTCCAAGTGGGGTATCCTTTACCTTTACCAATTTGTGTTGTCTGGGTGTCATAAGTTTGAGGGATGAGCATTGGAAAGTAACCACTTTTCATGCACAAACTTTCAGACACATTTTTTTAAGGGTTCATTTGTTATTTTGTCTTAAAGCTTTTTTTTTCCCAAAAATTTTAAAATGGATTTTATGATTTTCAAAGCTCAAGCTAACTTTATTTCACTTTTCTTTTCTGTAAAGGGGAGCTGTGAAGTGCTAGTAAAGGGTGCAGTTTGTCTCAGTGAAGCTGGGTACACAAGTGAGGCTTACTTCTATTACACGGGGCTTCCAGTCCCCGCTCGCATCCCTGGGGGTGCAGAACACTGCTCTGGTGACAGACATACCTGGCAGGGGACGACTGGCCCGCAGGCAGCCCCCATGTCCCAGCATACAGCACAGGGGTCAGCCTGGAGCATTTTGTGGGGTCATGTTCAGATAAGCCCTGCCTCCAGCATCATTTGCTATTATGCCTCCAGCAATAGATTTAGCTCCTGTCTTGCCAAATGTAAGTGGGCTAAACGCTCCAGAGGGGGTTCTGGGAAGTGTCATAAACAATGGAGGTTAAAGATTTGTTCTTTTTTCTATCCCCAAACCCCATTTCCTCATCTCCAGAGTTCATGGAAGCAGCTTATGAAAAGGTACCCAGATTTCTACTGTGTGAGGTTCATGCTTGGAAAAGAAATAAAAGTAAGGATAAGAGGCACTTAAAGACAAGTCTTCCTTCAGAGGGGTAAAATTACCATTAATGGCTGCATTCTTCCAGCTTTCAGTCAGATAAACTTTACAGTTTAAGGATGGTGCTCCAGTCAGGGACTTATAAACTATGAATCCTTTCTTTTTTTGTTACAGACAGATATTTCAGAAAAAAATGCCATGGAATCAGTCCAAAGAAACATATTAAATAGATGGAAATATCAAACAAATGTACAAAACAGTCTTACGCCTCAATAAAAATACAGAGTTCAGCCTGCATACCCATGCAGTCCTATTCATGTAACGGTAGTCTAGCTGCAGGATTCGTGAGTCAGTGTTTCTACTGTCAGGTTTCTGAAATGTGGGCTGACAGCACTTAGCTTGGCCAGTACGATTTCACAACATCCGGAGTAAATGACTGCTGAGATTTTTTTCAGTCCTGGTTCACAATCAGGGAAAGAAGCTGTGGGAGAGCTGGTGTTGCCTGATTACCACATCTGAGATTGACTTTTAAAATTCTTGTTTCCATGTCACTGTTGCTTGAGTACACTGTTCTTGCTTGCCTCCGTTTCTCTTCTGTTACATACAATCATAGAATGGTTTGGGTTGTAAGGGACCTTAAAGATGCAAAATTCTGCAGTGGCCCCATTGCATCTTTGAAGCATTTTACATCATTCTGGACTTAAGACCACACAGAAATATTAGGAAACTTCATGAATCGGGGTTTTATTAAGCTAGGAGAGAGGAAGAACAAGAGTGGTGCCCAGCTGATGGCACAGCCTTGGCCGTGTTGGCTCTGTGGGGTGGGCAGGAGGGGGGCTACAGAGAAACCAGAAGCCTTGCTTCGCTGCCAGAGGGACATATGATAGGAAGGAAAGGACCTGGTAGATGGGGATGCTGAGCCACTTCAAGCATGATGTCAGTCTCTGTTGTGGCACTGAGACAGGCTCACTGTCACACTAAAATGTGCATTTTCATTACACTGCATCTCTAAAAATGTGGCATGACATTGCAGCATTAAAAAGGGTGATGTTCAATCTCTTTCTGTGGTCCAAAGTGTATTCCCTGTTCAGGTGCATGAGAAGCCTGTCAGAAGAGCCCTTAATTTGCAGGTGAATGTTAAAAGCTGTATGTAGAGAGGGAGTGCCTGGGGAGCAGCATCCATGTGTGATCCCTCTGTGCGCACCAGGCAGGCGCAGGGCAGGGGCTGGCTGCAGCAGTCAGGTTTCTTGCTTAAGGCATCTCATCAGCTTTCTCTGAAGTAGCAGGCAGCTTCTTCTCCAACAGATGTCAAATTATGCCCAAATCAGCTATGCATGACCTGAAACTCTGGTAAAGGCAGCACTGTGAAAGTCTTTGGGGTTTATTTCCTTCCCGAACTTCACTGACTGGGAAAAAACACTCCTTACTTTTCTGGTTGTAGACTGGTCCTCACCAATTCATGTACCTCATAGTCAAAAAAGAGAAACGCTGAAAGAATGATGCCTAATCTCCAGGTATGTGCCTGTTGTTAGACTATGAGCATACTGCTCTTTTCTCTCTCAGTTCTCTTCCATCTATTTACAAGTATTTTTCCTTGTTTGATGAATTTCTCCATTTGCTGTTCTCAGATTGTCAAAACAGATTGTGACTCTCACAAATGTATTGCAAGTAATTGCCAGATATTTTTTATATGCTGTAACTTGAGCTGCAGCTTAATCATTGAAGATCCTTGTGAAATTTTTATTAAACTTTATTTCATCACTTTGAAAACTGCTTGGACTGGAAATAGGAGTCATGTGGTATGTCATAGTTTATATTCATGTCCCCATTAATATTAACATCTACACTTAATACTCTGTGATATTAAAATATAAAATATTTTTATGATAATCTGTGTCATATTGCTATAATCATAGAATCACAGAATCTTTTAGTTTGGACAAGAGCTTTAAGATCATTGAGTCAAACCATAATCCTAACACTGGCAAGTCCACCACTAAACCATGTCCCTAAGTAGCACGTCTACACTTTTAAATACCTCCAGGGATGGCAACACAACCACTCCCCTGGGCAGCCTGTTCCAATGCTTGACAACCCTTTCCGTGAAGAAATTTTTCCTAATATCCAATCTAAACCTCCTGTGGTGCAACTTCAGGCCATTTCCTCTTGTCCTATCACTTGTTACTTGGGAGAAGAGACCGATCCCCCACCTCGCTACAGCCTCCTTTCAGGTAGTTGGAGAGAGCGATAAGGTCTCCCCTCAGCCTCCTTTTCTCCAGGCTGAACAACCCCAGTTCCCTCAGCAGCTCCTCACAGGACTTGTTCTCCAGACCCTTCACCAGCTTTGTTGCTCCTCTTTGAACATTAAGTGCTATCAGGTGACTTAATAAACCTTTAACAGGCCTCTAACATATATTATTTCTTGTGGACAGTGTATGTTACAAACTAATGTTTCATCAAGAAAGCGTGTTATGGATAAACATGCAAACGTGTTTGTTGGTTTGTTTTGGGATTTTCTGCATGTTAAAACTGTGATAAAAAGCAGTCAGATTGGTATTGCTTTCTATGAAAGATTTGGTAATTGTTCTGATTTTTCCTATAAAGGATGTTTTTGTCACACTAAACGTTATATACCCAGGAATAAATGCATCATAGCTAATCTTGAAAACTAGTGGCAAAATTTGGCTCTCAAATTAGTGAGGGTTCAGCCATGGATGTCACCAAAAGCAAGCACAGACCATAGATGAGCGTGCTGCTAGGGATTTTGGAGGCAAAACTGAAAAGGGCTGATACTTCAAGTAGAGGAACAGAAGCCCAGATTCTCCCATCTCCTCATGTGCAACTGCCTGGTTTCTTCCAGGATGGGTGGCTCTCACAGCCCAAGAGGACTTGTAGCTGTTGTACAAAATATGTTTGAAATTAATCTCTCTCAACTTTCTCTTCTTAAGATCATGACATTGACTAATTTCCCACCCCAGAAATGTTCCTGCTTCATCATCTATTAACTTTCTTTAGCCCATGATACCATGTTGTTAATATTCACTAAATATTATACTAAAAGGAGTTGTCTCAGAGGCAAGCAGCTTGTGGGGATACTGCCCAGTGCCTAACTGGTACAAGAAAAGTTCCCTTTCACAGGATCCTGCTTTCTGGTGGGCTGGTACTATTTCAAGCCATTGACTACACTCAAAAAATATTTAAATGGCTGTGCTCTGACTAGTCTTGAGTTACCTATAAACAGTTATTGTGAAATAATTTGTGCAGTGATTGAAAGATATCTATAGACATTTTTGCACACTGATCACTACCTCCATCATAAGGCCTTCATTTCTATAGATCCCTACACTGTATAATAGAAAATAGTAACTTTCTACAGCTTTTTTGAAAAATTATGTTTTAATAATTATACTTCTGCTTGGGAATTTAGAATAACTTGAAAATCTGTAAACTGGGATCCTAGGCATTTTTTCAAGAGATAGCATTCAATTCCGGAGGCTGCTGCAACTGTATGTCCTTCTGCCATCCATATAATGTCTTTCTCTTCTCTAAAGTAAAGGTATTCCTGTTTTCCTCCTACACAGAAAGGTTCGTTTTTTCCACAGTATGGGATGACCCTGTCTGATGGATTGTGCCTAGCCCCTTAGATATACTAACCCACAGATATATTTCTCTCGGTGCTGGTAGCCAGTGTTAGTAGCCTCTAACACAGTCCTTGCTCATTGATGAAAAACACATTCTAATCCCTGAATTTTCAGGGAATTACAGATAATCAAAGGACGTGTCTGCCAAGCACATAACACACTGCTGTTGTGGTCTATCAAATTATCAAATTCCCCTAAGATTAATGAACTGGCTTTAATGGATACAAGAAATCATGGAATCACGGAATTTTCAGAGTTGGAAGGGACTCCTAGAGATCATCTCTAGTCCAACTCCCCTGCCAAAGCAGGATTGCCTAGAGCACATTACTCAGGACTGCATCCAAGCGGGTCTTGAAAATCTTCCTGTATTATGGCAAAGGGTTACATTCCCAATTAACACAACTCTAAACAAAACCACTAAAGAAACATAGCAAAACATAGTATGTTTTTGCTTTGTTTTATGAGTGTTTCACATGGTTGGGAACAACTAAGAACTTTCACTCTCTTGAACTTGATGTCCTGGGTGAGCTTTTAAAGTTACCCATCTGTGCTTTTGTTTTGCTATCATTGCCCTGCCTTGCCAAGAGCACCTCCTGATCCTCCTCCAGTGGAAGTCAGTCTTATGAAGGAAGACTGGAGAGCTCTTTTCAACTTGTCATCTTATACACTTGCCCATGCCTGAACGTCTCTGAGTCAGGTTTCTTCCTTTCTCCCTGGTTCTTTGCACTGGAGTTTTCTCATCTCATTTTTTAAAAATTTTTAAAATTTAATGATCCGAGGCAAGAGCCCATTGGGTGCTGTGGAGGAAGCATTCTGGGTTTTTCTGGAGGTGGAGATATCACAACAGATGCAAGACTTCTTTCAAACTCTCTAAATTATGCACTGAAAGCGGTATTCACTGTATAAAATATTCATTATACATGTATCTTGCCAAGTTCATATTTTCTATTTTATTATACCCTCTTCTTAGAGATTGCATGTTACATAGCAACAATTTAAAATTTGACACTTAGACCACTTTCTAAGTTACTCTCTCCCTTTCTTTCCTTTATATCCAAAGGAAGATAGAAGAAACCTTGAAATAGGTAACCTAACATAACTGGTTTCTGGGGAAGACTCCAGTAGAGACTGAGCCCAGAAACATTCAGACGACTAAATCACAGAAATGTAAAAACAGTCCATGAGGCACCGTTCAAAAAGCCCATCAGCCCTTTCTAGGAATCTATAAGGTACATCTCTCAAGCAATACAAGCAAGCGCATCAGCCTAACTTCTTTGCATCTTTGTTAAAGTCATGAAGATACTAAAGAAGTTCTCAGATGTCATAAATACTATGTCACTTGGGTAGTAAGTAGCCTTTAGATGTTATGAAGGAGAGTGATAAAAATTATTTAGCTTATTTTAATATTTCTTTCTTTCTCTTTTCTTCCTTCTTTTCCTTTGTGCTCCACACAATTGGCATCTGGATTGCCCAGAACGTGAAAATCAGTCTACGGTAAATGGATGAACTGAGTATATCAGTGAAAAAAATGTTTTGCTACAAGGTTTGGATTTCCAGAAGAAAAAATTACCTGTTGCCCCCAAAAGCAAATATCCATTAAGGAGCTGCCTTGCACAGTGCTTTCTTTTGGATTTGGGAGAGACTCACTTTAACTGAATCATAGGACCATTCAGGATGGAAAGGACCTCAGGAGGTCTCTAGTACAGCCTCCTGCTTAAAGCAAGATCAGTTACAAGATCAGACCAGGTTGCTCAGGGCTTTGTTCAGGCAGGACTTTCTGAGAGTGTATTTTTTCATGTCAGATAGTGGTGTTGTTCTTCTAAAATATTGTATTCTAGCTGTTTGGAATAGAATAATGGTTTCTCAGAGACTCCCTTTACAGCATAAATGTCAGCTTTCACAAGTACCCTGGGCATTGCTGGCTTCAGGTATGGCAGCCTGAAAGTTCAAACAGAATACCTCAGTTAATGTTAAGGGTTAATAGCAATGCTTGTAGGTACAGGTAACACATTTAATGTCTTATTAGACCAAATGACACAGTTGAATAAAGGGATCAAACTTTCTGGCTGAGTCTCTTTGTCATCTTCACTTCACAAAAGAAAAAAGCTTTTTAAACAGCAGTAATATTTGTTAGTGGAAGAGTGCGGACTGCGGGAGAAAGGAGAACATCATTTCCTGTGGCAATGGAAAATTGCTTTGAAATCCTACATGGAAGATGCTGGAGCATGTAGGTTCCCTGCAGGATTTCAGACATCTTTGATATTTTAAACTCCTTTAACTATGAGTAGCCCCA
Organism: Anarhynchus alexandrinus; assembly: GCA_008711295.1. NCBI lineage: Eukaryota > Metazoa > Chordata > Aves > Charadriiformes > Charadriidae > Anarhynchus > Anarhynchus alexandrinus. Next base: position 5,280,921 of record VUYV01000052.1, on the reverse strand, counting down.
CTGATTCTTCTGTAGGAAGATGAATACTAAAGCACAGTGAAGTCAACAAGATGTTGGGAAACTAAGAACCATAGAGGACTGGAAACAGTGAAGTGATGCCAGAGGAGAAATGGAATTGGGATGAGCTGTGTTTCTCATTTTGTATTTACAGAGTTTAATAAATGGAAGCTGTGTCAATTGGGAGAAAGAACATGAAATGACATCAAATTATACACCGTCAGATCAAACGTATGTAAATATAAGAAGCTTCAAGTTGCAGTAACCCTACTCTTTTGAGAGATACACAGAGATCTACTGCCTTCAAATTGAAACCAAAAGTAAAACTATGAGAATGATGACCATTTTTAGCTCTGAAGATGGCCATTGTAAGCTACTAGCAGAGAACACGGAATTCTTCACACTCTTCAGTCTTTGACACAGAAGAACATCCCTCTTGTATATATGTTATAGAGCAACCACAAGTTTGACTGTATGAAGGAATTACTGGATAAAGTTCTGTTTTCATCTACGACTGTTCTTGCCTAGTAACTGTCACAGAGGGCCATGACAATAATAATTGTCCAATGAAAGACTCATTCAAGCTTAACATCCACTCAAACAACACTGAAGTAGACCTGTTGTGAAAAGTTTGGCATCACCCATTATTACTGACCGTATTGACAGGGAGGTCTTACCTCGGGGGCAGCGAGGGCCGGCTGCTCCATGGGGAGAGACAAGCTGGGAGCTGAGCATGAGCCCGTGCAAACCCTGCCCTCACTCACAGGCACAGTCCCTCAGGAGCTGATAACAGGGTCTGACAGCCCTGATGCGGCAAGCAAAGAACCAGGGCCAAGATCCATCCAGGTGTTCCAGCCAGAAGAAGGAAACAGGGCTGGGAAGAAGCTGCAACATGGCTCCAAAGTCCATCCATATGGGTACATCTACAACATCACTCAGGCAGGGAGTGACAGCTGAAATGGGGCTAATCAAGTGTAAGTGCAATAGGAATTTTTTACAATTGAACAAAGGAGGACGAATACATCTTTATATCACAACAGTTAAGTGTTCGTTTTTGTCCAGTGTTATTCCAATATCAAACAGCTTTCATAAATAATCTACTAATATTGGGCTTTCATCATAAGGTCACTTGCTTAATCCCATGTAGGCAGTGACAAATGGCAAGCTGTGTCTGACTCAACCATTCCTCTCGCACCCTCTCATTATATGCATTTGGAATAAAACCGCTCTATACCCCGCGGAGTAACCTTTACAAAGCGTGCTGCTTATCGGGTAGGGTTCAAGGAAAGGCAGAGCAATTCAGACGTTGCATGAACAGAAGCCAACTTTTAACTGGATTGAATTTCCCCAGTAAGGCTAATAATTTTAGTACTAAAATGCAAATAATTACTGCTATAATTGTTTTCCAGCATCCACAGGTGTGCTGGCTGCCTCTCACCCTGAATGAAAGGACCAGGGTTTTTGGTTTAAAAAGCTCTCAATGTTCCTGCTTCTGCAAAGTTCACTGAAAGGCAGTGGGAATAATTTTCATAGGTGCGTACATCTTCTTATGAAAGGCCACAAACTTTATGTTCACTCAGGTATCTGGGAAAATTTATTTGAGGTTAAGATTAATTTACCAGGCAAAGAACATGCTTGGCCTCTGTGAATGAGCTGGAGCTTAATGCAGCCCTCCTGTATCCCAGAAGAACATGGAAATGGCCATACTGGTTCAGCGTAAATATCCACCTAGCCCAAAAGTGCCCATAAGCAGATACCCAGGGAAGCATAAAAGCAGGAGAAGTCTGTGTGATATTTCTTCCTGCTATCTTACCATTTTCAGCTCAAGGAATTTCCTCTGCCTGTCCCGGCTTGTCTGTTAAGGGATCCCTCTTTTATGGAATTCCCCATTTTCCCCTTGAAACCATTGTTTACCTGATATTTCTTTCCATTTTCTTTGCTTTTTTGACTTCTACCAAACACTGAGCTGATGTTTTTAAGGAAATAGCTGCCGTTTCCCAGGGCCTCACTCCTGAGTAGTGATGCTTGGCTCAGAAGCCAGCATTTTATGTGTGAATCGTTTGCCATCATGTACATCTTTTTACATTTATCTATATCACACTTCATCTGGGATCTTACCACCTTGTCACTCATTTTTCTGACATCCTTTCTAATGCTGCTCTGTCTGCCTTTGAGCCTTACCCTTACTACTTTGAGCCTTTCCACCGCTCTGACCTTACTGACCCTATGAATATGTGATGGGGTTGGTCTGGAGGGCTTCAGGGCTGGTAACTTCTTAGGTGCACTACTTTTATCACTCATTCAGGTTCTTCCTGCACACAGGACTATCTTTTCTTTCAGGCACACTCTCTGCATAAAGCCCATGCAAATTTTAAAACCAGGAGTTTCTTTTAAATGTTTTTTGGCTTTCTTTTCCCCAAATGGATTAGTATCTTGGCTTCTCCATGTTTATAAATGTGACATTCACTTTACCCAGAAGGCAAATGGTATTACCTTCACAAACAATGCTTTTTTTGTGTCTTTAGCATGTGTATACTTCTGTGCATTCTCAAATATGCTTGCATGGAAATACTGAAATTAATATTTAATATAAATGCATTTTAGTCTAGTCTCAGAAGGCAACGGTCTTTTAATAATTGGTATGCTTTCAGATGTGGCTAATATCAGAAATGTAAGAGAAGAACTAAACTATCAATCCAATATTTTGCCTTTCCCATGATATTTTGTTTATTTTCACTTCATAGATGAAAGGGTGACTACAGGGACTAAACATGACGAAGACGCAGGCTTTCCCTTTATGAAGCTGCAGCATAATGGATAAATAAAGCGTTAAATTGCTTCTCTTTATTATCTACAGTTTTAATTTTTAGAAAAGCGAGCAGATTGATGGTCAAATTAACTTATCATTTACCAGTGTGTGATTAGATTCAAAACAAGTGTCCATCCTGCTCCAAAATGCAATAATCTGTGCGTTCCACTTTGTGACCACTGCTCAGCTGTGTGCAGAAAGAAGTTTTTCTCCAGGCAGATAAAAACCAAAACAAATTATTTTTCTTAAAAGTTCAATAAATCCTAAAGCCTGGCAAACATTACTGATCTCCTTATGATCAGCAGTGCTGGTTGAGAAGGGAGATACCATTATGATGTCTTTTTTTTAGTGAAAGACTTAAGTTAGTTCAACAAAGATAAAACAAGTTTGGATTAATAAGCTGCAGTCACACTAATAAATACTAAGTCTGCTTTCATGAGCCATTATAAATTATGTCTTATTATACAATTCATACCCACAGAAGTTTCATGCAAAGACTATAAACTTTATTATATTAATAACTTCATTTTTACTCATTACCTCACAGAGTTGAAAATATTCCATCTTAAACTTTCTGCATTAAGATTTAAACTTCACTATCAGCCACCGTGTCTAGTTTGCAAATGCTCTCCTGATGTCTCCGACTTCTGAAACTAGAGACTTCGAGCATGTTGTGGCGAACCCTAATTTAGTAGTTTTAAAGCACATACAAGTGAAAACCTTAGAAGCCGTCACCCTGATATCCTGCTTCATCAGGCAACAAGGAAAAGGTGTTTCAAAATGAACAGGGCAGTGGTTCACTGTAAAGATTGGAAACATATAAGCTAAAGACCAAGACCGAAATGGGATCAGACATCTGTATGTATGCTAATACCAGTGTTGCAAAAGTATCCTAAGAATGGTTTCTCACAGTGTATGTCATTGAACATTATCTCTACTAAAATCTGAGACCCTGCCTCAGAAATATCTCTGTGAATCTTCGAAGGAAGAAACCTAATAAGAGTGTTATATTTAAATTGTATAATGAGTAAATTTTATTCTCTCAAGACACTGTTTCTCAAGACACTGTTCCCTACAACTGCCTTTATATTATTAGCTACATAAATACATATTTTATCCTACAGTTACGCCTTGCATTTAGCTAGATGTTTGGTGATGATGAAATAAAATGCACATGTTTGTAATTATATACATTATATGGGGCCTTAGATTTTTAACTCTCCAAGCTTCCTCAGATGCTCATGTCTACTCACCAGAAGATAATCTGTCTTCACTGTGTCTTTCCTCCCTTGGTTAGACAGGCTGAGGGCACCTGCCTGTGGTGAGAGCATCTCCTGCGTAACCAGGGGAGCGAGTCTGGGGACAGCCAGCAGGAATGTGTCCCTCCACATCTGCTTAGTCACCTGTTATGGTTTGAGGAACCCACAACAATTTATTGTCATTTAGACAATTATTCTCTCACTCAATGTCCCCTCCCCACTCAGGAAGGTGAATCGGGAAAAAACAAGGAAACCTAGGGGTTGAAATATGAACAGACTTAATAGAATAATATTAAATAATTAACATTATTAATACTAAAGAACCAGTATTGATCCCGATACCAATATAAAATATAGAAGCATTATACTCAGCCCGTTCTATCAGTAGGAAGCTGTGCACTCCCAGCAGTGGACAGCAAATGTCGGACACTGTGAACGCTACGGCTTTGGGAGGAACGGAAGGCGTAAGGGGTCCGGCACCGGGACACGAAGTTCTTAGGATCAAAGCCATCAAGGGAGAGAGCAAAATTCTCAGCAAACTTTCTAATTTATATTGAATGTGACATTCATGGTATGAAATAATCCTGTTGGTCAGCTTGGGTCAAATGTTCAGGTCTCGCTCCTCCTCATCCCTGCACTTGGCAAGCTCAGAAACACTGAGACCTTGAAACCCACAGTCCATAGCTTACTATATAGTAAATGTTTTCACAAATTCAGACACTAGAGTATTCTAAAAGTGCAGTTTTCCCAAGCATTAGAAAAGAAATTAGTCCTGTGTTGCTCAAACCAGGACATCACCTGAGGCAGATGATGCTACATCACTTGGCACCCAATATCAGCATTGCCAATAACAATGAGTTGGTGTGAAACTTCTTTCACATGAATTGTGTTATATATGGGGATGAAATGATCGGTAAATATTCAAGTACAAAACTGTATTAAAGACCAAAGACAGTTCTGCATGCTAGACCAAATTCTTCCACGGCAGTCAGTGAGTTCAAGGGAAACGTATGAATGAGAAGTTGTAGTTGAAGAGAGATCTGATGTGATAAAAAATAAATTTAGATGATATAACATAAATGAAGATCATATACCATAAGGTAGGGTTAAGCATGGAGCTCTCCTGCATTCACAGATATAAATAATGCATGATTAGGTTATTGCAAAATTATCATATTGCTTCATTTTAGTTGTTTTATATGGGTCATCCTCTAGCGCTTTGGGCTGATTTAGCCTTTTGCCCTCTTGGGCAATTCTCCAGCTTCTGGATGGAAGTGGCAGCTCCAGACACAGCCAATGTGTTAGTGCTGTCTCTTGGGAGGGGAACGGGGAGTGCAGTGGGCAGCAGGATGGCAGGACAAAAGCACGTGCCTCGTATTTCTCACCTGCACAGCATGTCTTCAGAGCAGGCAGACAGGACACTGGGGAAGGAAATCAGCAGGCAGAGGGAGAAGTGGTCATAAATTCAAGCTATGGGACTGAACAGCCTCTCGGTACTCTGAACTCATCCCAATTTGGAAATGCCACTGAATCCTTATTTCTGTGCTGAGCCTCCGGAGCCAGATGAGTCTGCCCTGGGAAGTGTCTGAAACCACAGCTGTGGCTTAAAATGGCTTTCTGAGACTGAAAAAAAGACTAATAACCCTTCAGTCATGGCAGTTAAGCTTGCCCTGCAGCACTGTAAGAACCCAGCTGGCCCAGGTGCTGTTTGGGGTTGGCAGATCTCTCACACATGACTTGTACTTCCTTCCTGAGACACTGCTCTCTGGAGGGACAAGGCGAGGGAGCTTTTATGGGCCAACACAGGCTTGGTTTGCAGTGCTGCTCAGGGAACACCCTCTTCCCTGCTCCCGCTGCCCCGAGCTCCGCAGGTGGCAGACGGAGGGTGAGCATCCTCTGCCGAGCTGGCGAGCTGGCTCCAAGGCAGATGGAGCAGGCTGCAGGTGGAACCTTGGCTGGGGTGGGCAGGTGGAGCTGTACTGGGACATATTTGCATCCCAGGTTGCTGCAGGGGTGCAACCCATTCCCCAGCCTGGACTTGCTGATCTCCTGGGGTTAGCAGAGAAATTGGAAGGATTCGGTGGCATTTCCATACTGAAGTGAGTTCAGAGTATCTAGAGACTGTTCAGACTATAGTTTGAAACTCTGCAGTTTGCTCTAATTTCCTTGCCCTTATGGATGGAGTTAATAATTTCCTGATGTCCTCTGTAAGGTGCCAGTGCCTAATATAATCCAGAAAATAATTAAATGAATCAGAAGTCCTTCAGTTCCCTCTTGTGTTAGCTTATCCTTCTGTAAGCTGGCTGTTTAAAAACTCCTTTTGTGTGTGTCTGTGTGTGTGTGTCTTTCATTAGTAAATACGGGAGCAAAAACTTGCATTGTCCCATCTCATGTCTTTCCAGCTGGAAGCACCACAGTTCTGCAAGGAGGCAGCATAAATGGCAAGGAGGAACATTGGAGGTGGATCAGAGTGAACGCTAATTGATAAAAACAGCTAAAGGTAATTGCCAATTTACATTAGAAAGTGATTATTCCTTTGGAAGATACTTCATCCACAAATGTTGTAAGTAACTCCTGTCTAATGTAAGTGAAGAAAAATCAAAGACTAAACCTTTTTTGGCTCTGTCATGTTACAACTTTGTAGACGGCCACTGCAATGCTGTGGTAAGTTTCTCCCATTCCTTCATTTACTTTAAAATATTTTTACATATGATAAAGAGAAATCAAATCTAAACAGCTGGGGAGTTGCTTAGTATTATTTGTTGCTTGCAGTCTGGCCCAGGGGTCCCACTTGGAGCTCCAGGCTCCTGCGATGCTAATTGTGCAAGCAAACTGTGATAAGTCGGTTTCTGCCCCGAGGAGCTTAGAGCTTGCTAAAAAAACAAATGAGAGCCTGTCTCCTCATTGTGTGTTTACCCATTCCTTGATCTGTCAAGTCTCTCATGTCGGGGAGAGGTTCCCACAATTGGCTCTTGTCCCACGCTCCCCCCGTGGCTGTGCGCCGTATCGCCGGTTTGCAGAGCTGCATCCCGGCATCTCTGCTGGGACCTGCCCGCCACCGGTGGGTGGGTGGGTGTAAGGCACATGAGGTGCTAGAATGAAAGGAATGCTGCAGAGCTGCGTGGAGCTCAGCAGCGTGCTGCTTGATGGAGACCTGCCCTCAAAGGAAGATGGGGTTCGAGGTTCTGCTCCGCAGGGCCAGCCCCTCCATCGTGCTGCTGCGGCGTGAGGTGATGCAGAGGGCTGTGTGCACGGGAAAAGGAATAAATCAAGAGATGTCTGCGCAAGAGTATAGGATAGGAGATGTCTTAAAAGATACAAAAGCCCACAAAGGTTGTTGGACCTTGAGGACAAACACGTTATATAAAAGCACGTTTATTTGTTTAAAAAAGTTGCTGGGGCTAAATTGGTACTCTAGGGATTGGATGTTAGAACCTGGTACATCACAAGTGGATTATTACTGCTTATCATTACTTGCTTCATTAATGGTTACAAACTCCTTTGGAATCCCCAGATGACTCCTGAAGAATAAGCAAGCAGACGTTGTTCTGTATTGCAAAAACCTTTAATTTCTAGGACATGAGGTGTTTACTACTGACCTGCAGCTGAACCTGATGCAAAGCTACCTGGGGCAGTCTGCAGACCGTCAGGGTGGATCTGCCTGGCAGAGTGTTTTTTTTTGTTGGTTTAGTCCGACCTATTTCCATTCTTTTTGCAAATTTCTATTTCAGCTGGCTCAGTCACGTCTGGGCTTGCAAGGGCCAGGGAGGGGGGTCACCTGTACTTGCCTCAACTATATTTGAAGGAAAATCTCTCCAACTTTAAAGGAAAAAGAGTGCGAGGAGCCAAGCCCCTTGAGGCCATTGGATTAATGGATTTCAAAAGCAGGTTTAGGGGGAACTGGAGAAAAAGGTGTGACAGCATCCAGCAAATAGGCGTGATAAACCGATTTCTGGAGGTGAAAATTTTCTCTTCCCTGTTTCTGGCGGTCAGGGAGCAGCGAGGGCAGGCTGCTCTGCAGGGAAGGGGAGCCGGGAGCCCGGGGCAAAGCAGCCTCACCGACCATAGCACCCAAATGAAGTGAGCAGACGGGGTCGGATGAGGGTCCGGCAAGCACCCAGCAAGTCCTCAGCAGCGGGGCAGGTCCCAGTCAAGCAAGGGAGCCAAGTCCACAGGTCCAGATCAGGGAAATATGAGCCTGGGTGCTGACATAGCTTTGATGGAGGTGTGGTGCAACTCTGTTAAGAACAAAGTGCAAGACCTTCAGCATAAAAGAAGCCCACAAAGGTGGGGAGAGTATCTGCAGACACGTCTTCCAGCTTTTTCCGTCAAGGCCACTGGCTGCCCTCTCTCATCTCCCCCAGAGCCCAGATAATCAGACCCTTGGGGTGGCCCTCAGATTAACAGCCCAAATCCAAATGACTGTCCTGGGACCAGGGTTTTGCCAAGGGTCAGCAGAAATGCCCAAGGAAACCCTCTCTCACTGCTGCCAAAGCTTGGTGGTAAACCGAGGCACCATGGATTCAGCGCAAGCTGAAAGGGAGGCAGATGATGGTAATCACCTCACAACTTCCTGTGGCTCCTTATTGCTTCAATCACACAATTCAAATGAATGACTGAGTCGTGTAAAATATGCACAGTTTAAGTCTATTGATGAAATTTTTCATTGGTGTGAGATATTGCTTCTCCCTGCATTCACTGGAACAATAAGTTACAGAGATTTGGTTTATATACTGGTTGCAGGCTCTACTGCAGCTACAAACAGACTTCAGAGTATAAAGGCTGATCTTTAAAAAATGAGGAGACACCACCCCTGTGAAAAAAGCCAGCACTTCTAGAAAATATATTTTAGCAAAACTTGCTTCATCTGTGCATATCCAAAAAGTAAATTACTAAATAAAATGAGACGTCAGGAAAGTCAACAAAAGGTTTTATCCCGAGTGATTTGATGGCATTTTGTATTGACTGAATGGTGCCCTCTGGGGCTCCAGTTCTAAAATATAATATAGATACTCGCTGAAGTAAGACAGCTTTAGAAATCTGGATGGAGAGAAAATGCGGAGCTCTATAGATTACAGCACAGTGTCTCCCCGGGTCAGCCCAGCGCCGCTGATCCTGACATTTACTGTGTTGCTCTTGTCTGAAAGAAACAGCATCTTGCAGCAATTGCAAATAGGTCTAGCCAAATGCAGAAGATAACACTTCTAAGGTACAGAATTAATGCTTTGATGCGCACTTTTAAAACCATTATTTTGGACAGACCTCTGCTTTCAGACTGAGAGACTGAGAGTCCAGGTGTCTCTTTTGATTACGACAATCCTCTATCCTGTCTGCGTATCTTCCCAGGCAGCTCTCACACGCTATTTATGGAGTGCATACATTACTCGGGACCTCATCGATAGTAAAGAATCCAGCTATGTGAGCTGAAAATGTGAGATTTTTTCCATTTTATATGCAATGAGACTGAGACACGCCTGCACTGGAAAGGGCATGAGTGAAACCTGACCATTGCTAAAGGCAATTAAAACTCAAACGGAGGGAGAGGTGTGGCTGCTCTGTCTCAGGACCTCATTGGGACGCAGTGGGGACGCAGTCAGCTGGCAGGCACAGAGCACCAGGCTGGGCTGTGAAAATCTGGAGTAAGAAACCACGGATTTTCCTTCAGCCCTTCTGGTTTTACCATCGCTCTCAGGACAACTGCGGGAAGTGAAAAAAGTCATCGAGAGACAAGCCTGAAGACGAGACTTCTGGGCTGTACATACACGTTTCCCCCTCTCACACACATTCCTCACAGAAGGCAGTGAAAGAAGTTTTGATCAGTTATAAGTGGAAACTCTGGAAATATCTTTACTCTAGTCAGAGAAGGGAGCAGCCCTACCCAGAGCCCCTGTGGAAGGTTGTCTGCAGGAGGAGAATGTCCCACTGGGGATGGATGTTCAAGCAGGTGCGTGTCTGATGTGGTGCTGTTTTCTGCATGAGTCACTAATCCCTGAGGGGCTTTCAAAATCATTGCTGGCTCAACTTCTCTCTCCAAATGCACAGTCATCCCCATCACAGGGAAACTGCGGAAGAAGACACCCAGAAAAGGTGCACATCAAGGATTCCCTTCTAAAAATGTATTTAACCTCTGCTGTTGCCCCTTAGACACTCCTGGTTGTTCTTCCTCTATCAGGGTCTCTATTTATGATAACCTCTGTGGTTTAACTGAGAAGACAAATCAACAGACCAGTGTAGTATAAAATCTCCTTTACCATTTACTAGCATGGAAACTTTGGCATTGGTAGGTAGCTGAAGGGCTTCTTGCACCACCAGCATTGCACGTTGATGCAGCAGCTGCCATGCACCTGCAGGTGTTTTAGGATGTCTTCCTCGTAGGTGCTTCATGTGCTGCATGTTAGTGAGGGCTGAGCCACCAGTGCTCCTGTGAGTGGCAAGGGCACCAGCAGGGATGGATGCTGCCTTCCAGCCTTTCCCAAGCAGATGGCCAGGACCTCAGCTAAGCATCTGGTGTGCAAGCAATGATGGGCTTTCAGGGAGGAGGATTGTGGACACTCACACTTGGTACGTCCCCTGCATAAGATTCTCCTCTTTTGACTACTTCTTTCTAGTCTGTATGTGGCACCTGGATCTGGAAATCTCATGGACCTAAGCTTCACCTATTTTTCATGCCTAATCACCATGTCCTCTCTAATTTTATGTCTTTAATGGGGTGAGCAGCTTAAGCTATGCCTTACCTGTGACACCACGTCCCACCTTCCTGAGGAGCTTCTGTGAACTGTACAGGGTTACTTTGCTGCTGTACAGTTGGTGTTAGCAACGTGTAGGGCTTTTACAGGCTTTTTTTCCTTCTACTAATTTCTGTCCGCTTTTTCTTTTCCTTTGTGAGGGAGTTGGTTCCGCTTGTGTGCTTTGCAGCCATACAAATGGAACGATTCGTCGGTGAAGCGGTGATGAGACCATTAAACATTGTTATTACCTTTAATGGAACTATGAAGATAAAACTATATGAGCCTTATTATCTGGTATTGTATGCACAGAATACACAAGCACAATTGCAGTGGACTATGGTTATTTCATAGAAAGGTTTCAGTGGAAGTATTAATGGATTGAACATACTGTTCAAAAAGAACGGCACAATCAAAAAGAAGGATGGAAATGTCATAACACTAAAAATGAATATTTCATTTTTTTAAGGGAAACTCATCTCTCTGAGCATGATTCTGGAAACATTTTAATTAAGCCTAGCAAGTTTTAATACCTGCCCTTTATTTTGGCCTTTTCAGACAACATAACGAGAAATGTAATTACTGACAACTTTTAACTATAAAAGATCAAAAATGTGACATTTCTTATGGCAAAGAACATGAAAGAAGATCATTTGGAGGAATATATATTTGCCTATGACACACAATTCTAGGAATTCTGCTGTTTTCATTTAGGTAAATTTCCTTGTGGGAATGAATGGAGTGACTCTTGGGGAATGTATTGTATGCCAGAAATTTGTGACTCTACATTGTCCGTGTATCATGCTGGTTTTAACCAATCACACAGTGAGGGACCTTAAAATATTCCAGTGAATGATTAGATGAAAAAAATTTTTCAATTTTCCTTTTTTCCTGTCCCATACCCCTTTTGTGATTTTAAAGATAGGCATTTATGATTACATTTTAAAATGAAATTTGGAAGCTTAGAAAAATAATAATTCTTAAAACAAATTCTGCTTCTCCCTTCCCCCTTCCCCAGATGTCACTGTTTGTCCACCAGTGTGGGTCACACTGCTTGGCTGAGTAAGTCTCCAGCTAATCTTGCCATGATCCTTTTTGTCATATGTGGTCATCAAAGATTTTCTGCAGAGGTAATTTAGGTCTATATACATGAATATCCATGGTCTTTCTTCTGAAAGTGAAGTGTGGCCTCATCCCAGCCCTGGCTGTGCCCCAGGTGAACCTCTAGACAAGCTGTAGAGAATTATAACGTCTGTATTCAAACATGTGGTGTGTTACCACAGACAAGATGGTGGTGATTTATGTAAGAAATCTTAAATACCTGACTTTCTAAGAAAGCCTCACTCCAGTTACAGTGAGTACTTCTGTCTGGTATTCACAGGTCTCTTAAATGTTTAAATAGTTGTGTCGCATCTATAGATTTTGGGTTACATCTGCCAAAGAATGTGCAGGTCCACCTACAGTTCCAATGCAACGTCTCATTTTTCAGCTGCAGTATTTCCTTTCTGTGATGCAATTACTGCTGAAATGATATTATGGCATTTTTTGAATGCATACTTTACAAACTGGTATTGTATCCGTGCCATCGCTGGCACCGATACAATAAAAGCTTGTTTGGAATTAAGTGATGACTCGGAGCACACCAATGATTTGGAATTTGTTAACTAATGATTTGCTCAGTTACGAAACTTTATCTGAAATTCACCTTCTGTACCTGAGAGACTTTTGTCCTTCCTGGAAGAAGCTAAAATTTTAAATGGTGATTTTCAGTTATAAAATAATAAACATCTGTTATGAAAAGAGCAGTGTAGATTCAGTAAAGTGCCAAGTGTTATCCACAGCCTGTGGATGTGTTTGGCTTTACAGAGGGTGTCTGGGGCAGATTCTGTCCCTTGTGCTCGTGCACGGTCTGTGAATAGCAGCAGGAATCATCCGTCACAGTGACAGAAGAGGCAATTCTGTAATGTAGGTGATTGATAAACAAATGCTGCATTGAACTCAAAATAGCATTCACCAATGAAGAATTAAGAAGCAAGGTCAGAGAAAGAAATAACACCAAGACTGAGTGACATAGACAAAATGTATCTTTTATGTTCTGCTAGGCAGAATTTGGGGATAATAACCTGATTTTGTGTGATAGCGAATGCCTACTGTTATTTTCTCTCTGAGACTTGATTATAAGCATGAATGAGGAGATTTATTTTAAGGGCTTTTGATTGATTGGGCTGGGGGTGGGAGGAGGTGCAACCTGTTTTAGAGAGTGAGATGCAAAACTGATACAGTTATTAATAAGCATTTGTGGTTGCATAAGCTCAGAGCGGTGGCTGCGGGCATGAAGACCCCTCTGTGCAAGGTGCCGCACAAACGTACAGGGGCTGACAGCCCCTGCTGTGAGGAACTGACCTCAGAAAAAAGGTGTCCACCTCTTCTGTTTCTCTGCCTTGGGCAGCCAGGTGCCCTCCCTGCGGTCACGGGTGTCCGGCTCACCCTGCTGTGCCCAGTTTGCAGGACCCTGCATTTCAGGATTCACACAGCTGTAAGGTCTCTTCATGTTTTGCACAGTGGCAGAACGTGCCCACAGCATGCGCGGGAGCCCTGCCAGAGCAGGGACGGTACTTTCGTTGTTGCTTGCCCCAGGTTAGTTTCAGTACAGCCAGTTGTGGTGTCTCGGCTTTGGGCTTTGGCCGTTGAGGTTNTTTTGCAGAGGACAGTGTGGTCTGTTCCCTTTGGGATGGATGTACAGAGCAGAGGACTTCTGCTCCCACCATGGGCACCACAGGTCCCGCAGCCTGGTCATGTCTAAGGCATGACAACAGCTGACAATGATTTTTAAGCCTGGGCACCTGTGAATCTGCTGGGAAAAAAAAGACTCTAACATGAGCTGTTTAACCTTTTCACACACTCCTTTGTAGCCTTATATCTGCAAAAATAAATCCTGGGGACGCAAATATATTATGATATGCAAACTCACCCTCTTAGCTCCAGTAAGTCCATTCTTCCACTGCGGTGCAGCACTGTGAAGTCAGAATATATTTCTTATCCTCAAAGCAATGCTCTTCTGTGCACCCTCTGCTTCCCAGCGCTCCCGTCTTTCCTTGCTTTTGTTTTTAATTGACTGTCTTTTGACAGTCAGAAACAAATTGATGCCATTTAAGTAAAAAAATACAAACAAAACCACCCCCCCGATCTGTAGCTGGTTGAGGTGAGATTCATGCCACCTACAAAGAGAACTTTCTATTTTTCCTAAGACTTTGTGATAAAACACACTCTGAAATTGTGCTCTAGGTATTTTAATTTTTTTTTTAGCTTAACATGTCTTGAGGAGATTAAACAGAAGAGTATCTGAAAGTGAAAAATCCAATGTCATTCACAAATAGAAGAACATGATTTGTCTCCAGTTAATCCCCTTAATCCTTGACAGGTTTATTCCTGCAGGTAAGTTTTTCTCATTTCCATTTTGGATGCTGAAACAGAAGTTGATATTATCTTAGTGTGTATAACCTAAAGCCAGTATCTTTCTTTATCTCAGTCACAGTGCACTTTTAAATTAAAAATACGAACAAGTGTAGGACAATGAGTGAGAAGTGGCAAACTGGTGTCCCTGGAAGTCAGCTGAGGCATTCCTGCTGATCTTTTGGGCAGGACTGAGGTGCTCTGTGGCTGATCCCACGCCTGGCTGGGAGCGTGGCTGTGCCAGGCTGTGGGGGGAGGCAGAGCGGCGTGAGCCCGGCCGGGGATGCTGGGGGTGAAGGGGGCTGCAGCCACCACTTCTCCCAAAGGATGGCATCTGATACCTGTTCTGAATTCAGAGAGGAGGAGGGCTTGAAGGAGAATTATTCTTTATGCCCTTCTGTAGGTAATGATGGTGTTTCATTTTCTCATCTTGGCTTTTCTTTTTGAAATCACTTTTATCTTTTTCTGATTTCTCTTTCACTACCATTTCCCTGCCTGGTAGTCTTTTCCCAACTATTGTTACTTTCTCCTTTTTAATTTGCTTCCTGCCATCCACCTCAAGATTTCTTCTAACTTCCTCTGTCTTTTCTACATCAATCTTTCCACATTTCCTCCTCTAGTTTCTCTATTATTCTCTTTCCCAAGCTCTCTTCCCTCTGTACCCTGCTCTGTGTCTCCTTAGCGAAGGCTGGCTATGGTGCTCTTCGTATGCATGATCGTTTTGACAACTCTGGACAGCCTCTCCACCTCCTTATGGGCTCCCTTTGCTGTCTTCCCAGTTCTTCCAGTTAACAGCAGGTCAGACAGACAAGGTCACCCACTTAACCTCCTTAAACTAAGCTTAGTCTCTAAAAGCCAACAAAAGAAGAAATAAGTTGACCTGCATAACAGAAGCTACAGAACTTCCCTGAATTAAATGCTCATGTTTCTGACAATGTCCCAAAGCAGATATGTAGGAAAAAATATAGGAATAAGAGTAGCACATGTTAAATTTCCTCTGAGAATTCTTAGCTTTCATCCTGCATTGTCAGAAACTTTTTGAGCCTGCATTGCCTTTATGTATTTCTCCTCAATGCATAGTAGATGCTGGTGACTGTAAGGCTGAGGAGAAAATGTTATCTCCTAAATGAATCCCCGCACAGCTTAGCTCGGGCATTATGTCTTCCTGTATCTTTCTACAGCAGCTCACGGAGAGTGGCAAGGGCAGCGATCAACGCTCTCAACCATTTCCCAAGTGAGGAGAGAGAATACGATTCAAATCACTTGCACAATGCTTCTGTTTCCATAAAAATAATGTAAGCCTTTTAGTGCTAACTATGGAAGGTAAATTGTTGCTGCCTCTAATCTGTGATATTGCTTGGGTTGCCATTGCAATAGCTGGATAACCTTTTCTTTTAACAACACAGTTGTGAATGATTAGCCAGTCCCCACCTTTTAAATCACAGCACGGCAGCGTGCCAGAACGCGGGAATTAGGCACTCAGCCCCTAATGCCCCTCATTTCCTCTCTGGCATCAATTTAGATTCAGTCTTTGCTGGCATTTTACCAGTGATAGCAGAAAAGTGTTAGAATCTAGGTTTTAAGTGGTTCCTTCTAAACTCCATGTGTTTTTTTCACTGAACTTTTATTTGCCAAGAATGAATACAGATTTGATCACCCCAGGGCTATGTGTGAATTTAATGAATTGTTTTAGTTGGCAAAATGTTTTTTAGCAATTCGATTGTCCACACTGGAGCCCCGTGCTTCTGACCTGGGTTCTACCCATATATTTTCCCCTGTACTCACTAGACACAGAATGACTAGTCACCCAAAATGTACCAGATGTGGGTTCATTCTTTTCTTTGCCTCGGTGGGTGCCATCCTAGAGAGTGATAAACATTGTCTTTCTCTCAAATACTGCTTCTGATACAGTCAATGAATTAGAGATATTGGTTTATAGGTGACTGAGTGCATCCCTGGATCCCTGCCACTCCCTGGGTGAAGCGTTTAGATCACCTGCCGCACACTCCAGAGCCTGGATACATTAGTGAGACCAGTTTGTTCATTGGACACTTTGTCCTCAGCGGTTGTTGGTGTAGCCTTCACAAACAGACCACCATTCACTCTAACACCCATGAGGACTTTGTCCTTGATGATCCTAACGGATCTTTTTTCCCAGAGTCTCACTCTTCTGATGGTTGAAAAGTTTGCTAACTGCCAAACTGCAAACATGACCTGCGTATGCCCAACCTTTGCACCTGTGCATGCACGTGTTTTCTGTTAGCTCTTCTCTGTTCATCCTCCAGCGATGTTGGTGCAGTAAATACCTTGTTCCAGCCTTCATCATGCTCGGCTAAATAAGCCAAACTGATGAGTTTCCTCTATTAAAACAGCTTCTCTTTAGCCTAGTCATCTCAATTATCCTTTGTTCATCTCTTTGAAGACACATGACTGGAACATTACATGGTCTTCAGAATAAGGTACAGTTTCATTGCAGGAATCATTCTGTGTTGTTTGACCCTAAACAAAAACTCTTACCTTTTGTTTCACTTAGAAGGACTTTTGCCTGTTGTGGCTTTTTTTTTGTTTGTTTGTTTGGGTTTTTTTGTTTGTTTGTTGATTGGCATTTTTGGTTTTGTTTGTTTGTTTGTTTGTTTGTTTGTTTTTAAATTGGAAAGACCCCTCCAGAAACCGTTTTTAAGTGTTTTCTTTTGGCACCTGAACTGGTAAAACTATTATCCTGCTAGGTGCTTTCAGAAGTCGTTTGCTTGGTCGGTGCATTCACAAGTATTTTAAAAACCTTGAAATGCTTGTGCTTTCTGCTGATCTAACCTTCCCAGGGTGCTAAAATGCCAAGTAGGCCACAATCTATCTCCTATCAGTCTAAATGGGAGAGACACCTCAATACCCATGAAGATCTGGACCACTGTCATGATAAACTCCTTGGAGTGTGTCTAAATGCAGTCTGCCACCCAAACCCCCCTTACGTTGGGCTAGCAGATGCTGTTTAAATTCTCAGTCCTTAAACTGTTCTGCAGCAGCTTTTAAAGACAGAAATAGGTAAGAATAGCTCTGTCCTTTTGCAAACTGGATTCAAAAGCTCTCCGGCTTTCATGCATTAGCAGCTGTCAAAGCCACAGTTCCGAGAGCTGTGCCCACCACCATAGACAGAATGGGGGATAATGCAGCTGAGCAGGAAACACCATGAGGAAGAGAGGCCTTCAGGCACGTTCTTTTAAAACTCTAGAATTCATTAAGCTTTTGGTCACAGTATTTCTGACACTGCAGCTGCTTGCAGATTTATACACAGGAATGCTTCCTCTTTCATGCTCTTCTCTCTCTCTGCGAGTGCCGGTAATGTGAATGCAAACAATCATTTTCATGGACACTGAAAAACAAGCAATTATGGAGTAAAAGCCCTTCTGCTTCTGCTGGCAATGGATGAAGTGACAGGAACCTTAATTATGCTCGAATTCACAGTGATATAATATTCAGGAAGTGAGAAAATTGTCAGGGCATGAAAAAATGGGCCTTTTTCCTTTTTTTTATTATATTATGAAATTGTTCTGGTCATGGGCCAAATGCGCTTTCTCAGTGATGCTGATGTAAATTAACAGAAACAATGTTTACTTGCAGTGAAACCTTAACTTGCATCAGTGTAACAGGAAGCCGAGTTTTCCAGGTACCCCAATGAGAAGGTAATTTTGACCAGCTGTCTAATTGCATGTAAAGCAATTGGACAAATTGTCCTCCGTGTCTTTGAATTGGAATTCAGCTGAACTGTAGTCTTAACTTACTGCTGAGAGAGGCTGCACAATGCCACAGAGAGGTGCGGTCTCCGAATATCTTTGAATTGCAGGGGTTGAAGTCCGTAACCAAATGCCATGACCTGAGTCTCCCTCGGTGGGAGCGAGAGGGAACTCTGCAATCCAACTAGAAAAACAGCCTGAAACTCAAATACAGCCAAGCAGCCAATAAATATATCAAAGTGAGTTAGAGAGATGCTGATCAGAGAGTTCCGTCTAGAAAGCACACTTCAAACAGCTATTCATTTTTGTCTGATCTACATATCTCTAGCCACTTTCTAAATTATTGTCATTTATAA
This sequence comes from Anarhynchus alexandrinus, assembly GCA_008711295.1. Lineage (NCBI taxonomy): Eukaryota > Metazoa > Chordata > Aves > Charadriiformes > Charadriidae > Anarhynchus > Anarhynchus alexandrinus. Next base: position 5,262,594 of record VUYV01000052.1, on the reverse strand, counting down.
AAAAAAAATAATTCAACACTTCTTTTTGAAGTGTGAATTGAAACGTACAGGGCAACATTTTCAGCAATGAGTGGTCTGCAAAGTTTGCTATTTTATCTTTCACCGTGTTTATATGGGGTGGCTTTTAAAAGTGCAGATTTCTGAATTGAAAAGGCAAAAGAAAAAAGTAAAAATGAAATGTGGTGGGATGGTCAGAGATGGGGGCAGTTCCTGGGTGACATGAACAAGTCACTTCAATCTGGTGCAAGTACTGGTGGTTTTGCAGGTGGTAAGTGTATGAGATCTATTAATATGAAATTTTATATTATTATAGAGTATGGTTATAAAAGTTTTTCTTCAGTGAAATAGCCTGTGAAAGTCTAATCCATATAAAATGTTTCTTACAGTATTACTTAATTAGAGCTTTACATTGCATTCCTGAACTTGTTAGCTGAATATCTCACTGCATCACTTTGGAATTACTAAAAAATCAGTTGTTCCAGCAATTGACTGATTCCGGAAAAATGTAAACTTTCAATATGTCCAATGCTGTTTTTTAACAGGTATAATTTTAATCAGAACTGCTCCTAATTTCCTAGCTCTCAAACAGGGATCCTGAAGCCCACTGGAGAAATGTACGTTATTTCTATAAGAAAAAGACCAGACCTTTAAGATAACTGTGACAACTCTTGTCTCATTAATTTAAAGCACATTTTTTCTATTCCATTTTGTCCTGGTCTCATCTTTTTTGCTTTCTTTGGGATTATAATTGGACTGAAAATGAAACTAATTGGAGCTGTTTGTGCAAGATGCTGGGAGTGCCTAGCTGACTGATCCACCCACTTATTTATAAATGAAAACAAAAGGAATACAAGATATTTTTGACTTAAAAAGGTTAACAGTCTTTAAATATTAAGTGTTTTCTCTATACGATGATATTGTCTCTGTTTTCAAACAGTTTTCTGAAAAAGCCCTTTCAAACGTTCTGTATTCTATAAGAAGAGGATAATGCAAGCCTGTAGTAACAAAGCTGTTGATTCTGGCTGGGCAAAACAATGCTTTAAAAAGGTTTCTAAAAATGGTTTTATCAAATGACCTTTGAAGAAGAGACAAAGATAAACCAGATGATATAAACAACCAAAATGGAGAATTGAAGGTGACAAAGCAAGCCAAAAAACCACTTGTCTAACTTGTTATAGTGTCTTTGCTGAAATGCTTAAATGATCTGTTAATAACAAAATTTTATTTTTATTTTTTTCCCCAAGATGTAGATTTGAGTAAAATAATGCAGAAGTACTGAATGGTATAGAACTGAATCTGTGCTTGGGTACCAGGCAAGATAAAAAGACCTCACTCTTTATGCTTTCCAAATGCCTTTTCTTTTTTACATTATTTATTATGTGGAATAACCCTCTTAAACCCTTGAATGAGGCAGTGTTTCAATCACACACCGGCTTGTCTGTCGAAAGGTCAGTCTCTCTAAATGTCAGCCAGCTCTTCCTTTTGTATTTATATTGAATTTGGTGATTTATCTGGTGTGTTTCCCAGCAGATCTGTCGTTAGACTACTGGGTTTTATAAAAAAAGGCAGTGAGCTGAAGAGAAGCTTAATAAATGGTAGATGGGGGCAGAGGATTGTTTGGAAAAACAGTGCAATTTTCTCAACTCTAGGAGATTAAAATTATGTATTTTACGTACTTCATTACTGCAGTTTCTGCATACCTCAGGTCACTAAGTCCCAAGACCACTACGTCAAACAGGGAGGTGCTGCTGCCTCCAACTGGTATATGGTTAATGAAGCATAGACAAAGAGACTCCCAAACCCACTAAAATGAGAGAAATCTTAAGGAGGGAGTTGTCTCCTTGAGACAAGTCTGCTTTTAGAAGTCATCTCCATCTGAGGTTGTCACCTATGGCTCCCTTTCCGGTCAATGAGAGGACAGGCACTTTTCAGTCCTTATGTCTTTGTAAATGTCTGCCTTAAGATGAGAGAAACTGGATCTCAGGTGCATCCTGTTCTTCTAAAAACAACCATAAAAGGAAGGTAGGTGACTTACTGAGATGTAGATGTTTACACTGGAGACCTCAAGGGTATTTGCATCGTGCCAGAAGTGACCTGTCTGGACACAGGAGAGGCCTGGCACCCTGGGTTACTGAGTCCCAACTCACACCCTGCCTGAAGGACCTGTCTTTCCTTTCTTAACAAACAAAGAAGCCCCCGAAGAAGGGTAGGAATTTGCTTTTTTGGGTCAATGCAGCACCACGTTTTTGTAACACAATTGCAAGTCCAGCATACAGAGGGCTGGAGTTTGCTGAGTGCCCAGAAATGCTGAAGATAGATACAGTGAAAACTGAGCTGCAAAATTCTATTACCCACACCAGTGATATGACTAAGGACCGCTTTTCTTAGAAATACCCAAATCACATACAGGATTGAGTCACTTAAAAAAGAATAGGTACATGAATTAAGATCCTGTCCATTTAGGGACGTGAATTATGCGCAGCCTTTGGCATCTAATGGAGCATCCTTCCAAAAGTGAGTGCCAAAATTCACTTTATAACTAACAGGGAAAAGTAAGTGCCTTTGAGGACCTCCAGAGGGAAATCCAATCTGCTGAAATGAAGGCATCTAAATTAGATGTCTGTTTCCCAACCTGTGTAAATAGCTGCTATATCCCTTCATTGTGGTAATATATCAAGCAGATAGTAAAGGACAATGATGCTGCCTCAATTCAGTTGTCTCCACGTATACATATAGTGCAACTATACTGTAGACACTGTAGGGTGTCCTCTCTAGTCTTTAGTTGCTGCTAGAGCTGAGCATGGGTCTTCCATAGATCGAATGTCTTATTTGCACTATTACATGGACATCTCTCCGATAGTGTTGCCTACCTGTGCGTGGACAATTGAATCATGCCCTAAGAATGATTCACCTTGACTAAACTGAGATTTCTGCACAGCAGAGGTCTACATCAGCACTAGTTATGCTCAACTGTCTTTATAGTCCCTGAGAGAAACTGGAACTTTGAGAGCGCAATTCATCAACCTATTTCAGAGTTTGCATAAGGGTACAATAAATTGCACTCTACAAGTATCCTTTCTGTCCACTGAATATAAAGGGAGCCTAAACTATACTTTATGAGAGTACGAGAGTATACTCAAATGTATATAATTTAAGTAAATGAATCCTATGCTAAGTTACTGATTCACAAGCAAATAAATAATATAAAAACAACAATTGGCTTTCTTATCACTAGTACCCTGGGTCAACCTGTCTTGACATTTTTCTCTTTAAGGAAATTGTATATTGAAAAATCAACAAAATATGAGTGTGGTTTAAATAATCCCATGACTTTCTCGAGTCATTTTGCCCTACTTAGCAATAAGAAAATAGTTACAAATGTGTTCCCATACTCCCACTTATTCCTTTTATGTGCAATTGAAGTTTACTATTCTATTTTTTCCTCCCTTTTATCTTTCAGCATATATTTTCTTTATAAGTATTAGAAATTCTAAGGCAGTGGGAGGGAATGAATTTAAATGGCTGATCTGGAAGTTTCACAAAATTTCTCTTTGTTTGCCATTCCAAAGACTTTTTTTTTGGATTGGTTTTAATAATTTGTTCTAAATGATTTTAAATCTTTTTTGAATTTAATTTTTGAGAAGTCTCCTGTTGAATATTTAACATATCCCACCAAATAGGTGATTACAGAGCAGTTTTGTTCTCAGTACAAAACAACTCATCCCATGAGCTTTTAAGATAAAGTCTAAAGGATGGTGAAATTACATTTAAACTGAAAAAGAAATATTAGTTTGCAGGTAAGTTTAACATCACAGCTGTGGATTCGGTCAAAAGAGAGTTCCCATTTGACTCATTCGACAGAGCACACAAGGGTACTTGTGCAGTCCTTCTCTGTCAGAATTTACAGGCTGCAATCAATGAGTTCAGCTAATTAAAAATAGCTCTGGGTCTGTATGTCTCTTGTATTGTCTCCTTAATTCTTTAACAAGTTTACTCATCCAGCTCAGAAAACACACTTTAGCTACACAGAATTTTTCCTGATGTATTAAGATGAGAAGCCTTGCTATGTACCCAGCTCAACCTCAAAATAGTTTGCTTTTTTCCCCTCCCACTATCCCCTTGGGAAGATTGTTCCACAGTCTTACTGCTTTAAGGAGTAGAAAGTCTCTTCTGATATCTACCTTCAGTGTATTAAAATATAATTGAACCCAGGCGTTGGATGCTCTGGTACCTGCTGAATTAAATTAGTATCCTGTCAATTATGGTTTTCTCCGTATTACCTGTGCTAATCTCAGTCAGCAGCTGTTGCCGTCCCAAGAAGATGTTTTCATGTCTGACACTCTATATCAGTGCTGCTCCAAATTAAAACAAAAACATCCTGATTTGCAAGAGTTTTCCTTGTAAATGCATTTGTTGTGTATGAAATGAAATTTCAAAATATTGCAATTTCTTTTTAAGTGGAAATCCCAAGCTCTGTTCAGTGCTGTTCAAAACCTTAATACCAATTATGATGCAGACGAAGACTGATTCAGTGAATTTGCCTTGACCGTGCCTGTGCTGTGTGTAAACACAGGTCTTCATGGGCCCAGAGTTAGAAATCGAGCAGTTTTCATGCATGCTAATGAAAGTTTCACTTAAAAAGATAATGTTACAGAATAATGAATTGTTCCCACAAGCCATCTGTTCTTCTCCTACGCTAAAAAAAAATAAATAAAAAATCTGAATCCAATTCCTTTGTTTTGATTAAAGGTTTCTTTGCAAATTATTGTTTCTGAACTTCAAGAAACAGACAATGCCTTAATGAAACCCTGCATAGGAAGAGAAATGTAATTCTTCCCCATATACTGTTAATAAATGGATGTTAGTTATCTGGGGGTTGTTAACAGTTTTAGAACCCAAACCTCTGTATTTTTGCTGTAAAACAGTGAAGCTATTGTTTATATCTATCCTGACAGAGAGTTCAAGAGAAAGGGAGTAAGAAAATCCCAGGGTACAAGATCTGCCATTCATGAGAGGCTTCAGCACTGCTTACAAAAAGATGCTTCTCTGATTTAAGAAAGGAACCTGTTTTTAAAAGGCATGTTTTTTGTGCCGTACTTCAGAAGCTGTCTCGAAAAGCCTATCTAATTTTCTCATCTGGGAAATGCTCTGTGCAAGCCTCAGATCTGACAAAATGCAGGACCTAATCCTTCCTTGCTCTTCTGACTGGCCCCTCTCTCTGCTCTCCTCCTCAGCCAGGTTCCTCTGCCACCAAAAGGCCCTCCAGTCTGTTGTCAAATGTCCCCCACCCTGGTGACTGGGAGGTGTAAGAAGAAGGGTACCCCTGTAAGTGACACCCTCAGTGACACCAGCCAAAATGATGCCGGCTGAGTCTACCACAAGACAGCCCCAGAACGGGTCTCTCTGTTGGCCAGGGTCTGATTTTTAAGACCCAGCCTGAGCCAGGCAACAAATGTGGGAACCATATTTCTTTAGTACCTGTCTTCCGTAGCCCCATCTTTTAATACCTCAAAACCAAGAGTCTTACTATATATCATATAATAATCCTTGATTTCCGTGTGAGTTGGGCCCCAGAAGCAGTGCATCTCAAGGGACTGAGGATGGCTGACAGAGGAGAACCGCTAAACCAACAGAGTCCTTGCTATGGCAGGTAAACTTCTGTACCCCTTACAGACTTATCTTTTCTCCCTGCTACTCCTTTGCATCTTGAGTTGAGACATGGGTAGGAAGAACAGCTTGCCTCCTCTGCAGTGTCCTCTTTCTGGCTGATGATATTATTCCTTTATCATGTGCATAGTAGAGAATGAACATATCACAGAAGAAGGTGCAGGAGAAATATCACAAGCTCCTGGGTGTCTTGCATCTTGGCCTGTCTTATAAGACTTACACAGTGGCTAATTGCAGACCCTGCTCATGTAAAGGAGAGGCGTACTTTCATTTCTAACCTGTGTTACAACTGCTCATAGCTACACCTGTCCAAAACCCAGCTCAAACAGCTGATGTCCATTGAGCCCACTATGTGAAAAGTTTGTTCAACTGGTAATTTATAGATGAGTACATCAAATTAATATGACTGCATGTGTTCATCTGAATAAGGACAGAGTGCTTCAGAATCACCAAAATGAAATCCTTCATGAATGAAGAAGAGCTGATAGTTTCTATTTTCCAACACTTATGAGCTGGATGCATTCAGTGCAGTAGACTGTATTTTCCACCTCTGTAATGATGAGAATATTTGCCTGGATCCGGCTCTCAGGGATTCCCTGGGATTCCCAGCTGCCCAAACCAAAAGGGAAGACGTCCCTGTTGAGAGCAAGGAAGTTTGCAGTTATTGAATGGATGAGGGTTTCTATATGCTTGTAGATATCAAGATTACTTATCACACTCTGTGGGACTTCCTTAGGGTCACAAAAGCAGCAAGGTCATAGACTTTCTGTAGGAAACACCTATCTGCCCAGTACCATCAGCACTCTCAGAGGATTATAGGATGTGTCAGGCACAGACAAGTTTTACGTGTCAAGACCACGACAGAATCTCCTTCAATGTCCTGTTTCCTTTCAGGCTTTCTCCTCTGGCTGATCTGCTTTTCAGGAAATGTAAACTCCAACATGTCTTTGGAATGCTAACAAGTATGGTGCTACTCTCGTCCTAGTATCTGTTGCTGGAAGAACTGGCCTCCATAACACTGTGTTTTAGCTTCTCTTTGAGGCTGGCTCATGGATCTATCTTAAAATGTCCATTAACCTGGAATTATTTCTAATCAGATGAAACCTATTGCTAGTAGAGGCTTCTTACCCTTTTTGTCCTTCCACAGCACCAAAGAAATCCCCTAAAGGTCACCTCAGCAAGTGGCCATCTCAAGGTCCATGACCTCACAGCTCTTTCCCTGGTTGGCCTTCAAAGTCAAAAGAAGAAAATCTACAGTTTATCCAAGAAAAAGCATCAAGTTCATAGCAGTTATTTTGGACACCAGGCCACAGAGAGCTTCTCTCTCACAGGACAGGTCAAATCCTATCATGGATCTGTTCTAAAACCTCCAAGCTCAACAGCTCTAGAAGTCCCATTCTTGGGAAAGAGGGTTACTGTAGAGGAAGTCTGGCAGACTTCATCTACAACTTCATCTATACTACGGAGAACAGATTAAACAGCTGTACCACACTTGCCTCAGCAAGTAGGAACACTTAGTCCAGCAGTGCAATGTGGAGCTCCTGTCCACACTCTTTGTTACTGATCATGGACACCTCCACTCTGGATAACATCTGAACACATTTGGGCCACTCAGGATCACTCTCCTGGCATGCAAAGCCTGTCTGTAGCCCAGGGTTCCTAATCTCAGCAACACTGCAGGTTTTTCTTCATGCACCAAATAGAAGTAAGGTTTGTATTGGGTGAAAAGTTGTATTGTGCAAGTCCCCTGAGATGCACAAGTTTTAAAAACTGACCCCACAAATTAAACAGAGAGAGACTGGAAAATCCACCTTTCTTGTAAAGTTAATGACATTCTTTCCAGCTTCCAAAAATATACTACCGGTTACATACTTTGCTGTCAATAGTCTAGTTCTGTACTTTTTTGTCTCCATGCTAGATCATAAAGCTGTTCATCTTTAGCTCTTTCTGCATCATCCACATCCTTAGCTCCTTCTACATCACCCGATGTACATAAAGAAAACAACATACCAGGTTTTCCCCTTAATGAACATGTTTTTTTGAGTCCTGGTGAATTTAAATTAGGATAATCTCCACTGAAGTCAGCCGTGATATATCAGTGAAACCAGTGCTGTGAAGATAAGTTCAGAGGAGAGATAAACAATAGGGGCTGAACCAAAACAGACTCTGAACATTGCTGAGAGCTTAATACCAACATTTCATAAACATCTCCTTTTTGTAAAAGGCTGGATTGCAAGGCTTGGGAAAGTAGGGTTGGAACGAAAACTCTGGCAGTGTCTGAGCTAACAAGACAGACAAGAGTCTGCTAATAAGGCAGACGAAGAGTCTGTTCCCCAGCAATGACAGCCAGTGGCAAAGAACTCCTTCTCTCCATAAAAATAAACTCCCTCCTGTTCCAAATGTGACCTTGACTATAAGGCATAGAGGGTTATATATGTCCCATATTATCCAGAAGTCTTATCTAGGTGCCCAGAGTACCGGAATAAACTATTCCAGCATAAGCAATATCAATTAAACAACATGGACAATCTTTTAAATGGGCAGGTTCTTAGACCCTTGTTCCAGCACTGTTTAGTTTCCAAGCCCAGATGCAACTTCATAAATCTCCCCAGCCAATCCCCTGCACCAGGACAGGATCAGCTCTACCACAAATGATATTCCTGAAAAACTGCTGTTTAACATTTTCTCTAAAAAAAAGGTTGTATTGGAAACTCTACACCTGTTCTAGGCAACCAAGTCCAATGCTCCGTACATGCATCAATAGAAATTTTTTCCTATGGTCCCACTTAAGTCTCCCACTCCCTCAGTTTATGCTTGTTATTACTCATTCTGTCCACTGAAAGTACAGATCCAAATATAGACAATTTGCAGCATATATATGCCATGATTCTGGCCAATCACTTGCTTACATTTAAGTGTGGAAATATGATTAAGTAATTCAAATACCATCATGAACACACATTCTCCTACATGCCAAAGGAAAGGAACAAGCTCTACGCCTTTTAATAAAGTCTAGTTCAAAATATCGTAATTTAAACAATTAATCCTAAGATAAATAAACTGTGAATGAAAACTCTCCATAGTTCCACCTAGACAAAAAGATCCAGCGCTAGAGTGCAGGAATGGTCTTTCCTTCTGTGAAGCTCAAGTGAAACTGGGAATGTTTCTTTTTGCGACTTTGCTCATTTATAAAGTGCCTGTTGCCATGGCAGTTAAATGCTAGTAACAAACATGGATAAACAGAAATTCTTGTTATCAAAAGTGTGTTGTAATAGTTAATGGCTGATTTTGTTTGCATTTCCCAACTAAGTACGCGTGCCATGATCTGACACGTGAAAACATTGGCCATTGGGATTGCAAAGGCCATATATAGGGACATTTTCATTTTATCCCTGCCATTCGCCTGAATTGATGTATATAATCCTGTGGAAGTTTCCATTGCCATTTAGCACTTTAATGGAATAAATATCTGTAAGAATGTTTTGGAAATTTGTTATCTGGATATATAAAGCACTCGGCTCTTGGGATGAAGGACTACGTACAGTATCACTACAGAATGACTACAGTCATGGCCTAATTTGGAAGTGGCGTGTTAAGGAATATGAAAGCATACACCAATGATCTAGAAGGTCTTCAGGCCAGCATGAGGTTAGGCAAGCAAATTGTCCCAGAAATACGTCCCCTATCAAAAGCGCTCACGATGCCTGTCCTCTGAAACTGCACCCAGACAGTGCAGCGGGCAGAAGCCATGGCAGGCAGGGTGTCCTTCGCCCTCCACCCTTGCATGCATCAAGCCGCCCTCTGAACTCCTTCCCAGGACCATCTCTTTCTGCCAGACCTGGACCTGCCCCATTGCAGCAGTGGGAGCACAACTCTGCATAGAAATGACTTCCCAGATGAGCTGCTCATCAGCGCAGACAATTCTGGAAAGAGAAGCAAACAGCATTTGGCAACAAGAAATGGTAATGAAGGTGTCATGAAGGTGATCAGGGTGCTGTACACCTGACTGACCTCTTTGTTTGAGCTTTTTCATCAAAATGGTGTTTGGGACACATTTGTCCAAAGCAGAGGTCTTGCAGATCTCCTACAGCAGCTTTTTCAGGAAGCCAGTATCAACTTCTGACAAAATCAATATGGAAAAACATCCCGTCTGTTCAGATACTGGATATACAGCTGGAAGTGAGCACAGGGCTGAAAGGCAATGCAGGCAAGCAGAGGAGTGCAGCAAGGCAGCAGAGCCCAGGAGGGGCCAGGGGATACGACTGAGTGTCTGACAGCACTTTCTCTGCAAAATAGGTGATAAAAAGATTTCTATCTTTTTCTGGCTGTGATGGAAACATGACACTCACAGCAGCCTGGTCCAGCCCGGTCACTTACGCAGCTATGGGGAACCGACTCGTGACAGTCAGTCACTTCTCTCCTTCACAGTGACTTTCCACCAACACATGTCGGCTTACGCAAGGCTTCCCTTATCCCTGTGGTGTGACATGGGCTTCGCAGTGCCGGCACCTGAGGACATGGGCTGAAGCAAAGCCTGAACTCCGAGCCCGGAGTCTCAGCTGTGCCTCACAGTCAGGAGAAGAGCACACTGTGAAGCACACTTCTGCTGGGGTTAAAAGCCCATCTGAGGGAAGCAAAGGGCTCACAGCTGGTCATGGAGTAGGCCTGTAGTGACAACACCTAGATTTGCTCATCAGTGGGATTACAAGGCAACTAGTGGGTCTCCTGCTGAGCCTGGTGGCACAGCTGTGCCCAAGAGGGATTTGGCTGCTCAGCAGCATAGCTGCAACTTTCCTGGGGAACTCCACTGAGGAAGCACTCCTGGTAAGTTAAGAAGTTTCCTGCTGGCCCTGGCACCACTCCTCTGGCTGCTACTTTCCATGTCACTAATTTGCTCAAGTCACCTCAAACAGGACAGTGGGTGTGTGATGATTTTTACACTATTATGTGTTATTTTGCATTCTGCTGTCCTACACAGGCTGCACCATGAATCCTCAGCTGCTCCTGGAGGTGCACCGAAGAGCCAGCAGAGCATGTGACTGGGTACGTTAGATCCTGGATTAGTACATACAACTTTACAGACTACGGTGGGTTGACCCTGGCTGGCAGCAGAGTGCCCACCCAGCTGCACACTTACTCCCCCCGGGGCAGGATGGGGGAGAGAATTGGAAGAGAAAAAGCTGAAAACTGGTGGGTTGAGATACTGGGTGAGAGTTAATAGTTTAGTAGGTGAAACAAAGCTGCACGCAGAAGCAAAGAAAAATAAATGTAAAGCACTTATAAATGTAAGGACAGCTCAGCAATAGCTAAAGCATCCCTGTATTATCAACACTGTTTAGTCACAAATCCAAAACACAGCACCATATGGGCTGCTGTGAAGAAAATTCACTGCATCCCAGCCAGACCCAGTACATATCCTCATATACGCTTCTAGCATAAGTCCCTTTGCTTAGTCTCTCTTACCGTTTCTTAGGGCTTTTCTTTTTTTAAAAAACAGTGATGGTGCTAGTAATGTTGTTAGCTGTGGGTTGTTAATTCAGCATTTAGTACAGAATAGCTAATGCTTTTTCCATCAAAAAATGCAGTTTTTTTCTCACAGAGAGCTAACCAGCAGGGAGCTGCTATTCTTTGCAATATCTCAGCTGAAGACCTATCCACTTACAGAATGTTCCTTTAGTAGCTGAAACTAAATCCTATAGAAACATGTGGGTGGGAAGGGGTTTGGTTAGGAAGGGCAATGTCTGCAATAGCATCACGTATCAGCTGGGAGAATTGGAGTAAGGTGCACATTATAACAATTAGAGACTCATCACTTAATTTGACCAGATGCACATTGTTTACTTCAAGTGGAAGTACAAATGAATTAGGTTTGACTATGATTCCTCTGACAGTAGTTTGACAGAGGAATGTTTGCTGATTCATGAAACAACAATAATGTTACTCAGTCTGAACAGTTCCTAGATATACATCAGTAACATATTCCAAGAATAAACAGCTTAAAATAACTAACTGCAGAACCCAGTCTTAGAAGCAGACAGCGATGGGTAAGGCTGATAAGTTTCTAATCCTTGTATATACAAAAGGGAGAACTTTGTTTATTCTTTTTGCCATCTCTGTTGTGACCCCAAATTCCTTCAATACGGAATTTGTTGCCCAGATAACTCAAAGACCCCCAGCACCAACCTTTACTCTCTATATGAAAGCAGGTGAACTCCAGGAATTAGCAAGAGTCTGGGAGTCACTGTGGGAGAGCAGGACAAGGACCCCAAGGACCAGACTGTCATCTGTGGAGTTTTGCAAAATCCAGGAGTTTTACAAGGCCACAGGTTGTGTCCCTTCAGAATGAGCTCAAAAGTGGAATTTCAGCCTGTAATTCAGAGATGCTGTTTCTGTGCCAATATTTAAAAAATGTTTGAGAAAACGGGCAACATCTTCCTAGAGGGTTGTGATCAGCAGGATAAAATCTACCTGGTAGTACCCCTTAGGGAACAATGCTGGACTTGAAACCATCCAATGCCCTTGTTAACCATTTGGAGGATGGGATGGAGCAAGGCTGTGCATGGTCAGAATTGGTTAGAGCAGTTGACATACTGGAGGGCAGTGCTGACATTCAGCGAGACCCAGACAGGCTGGAGAAATGAGCTGGCAGAAACTTCCTGAAGTTCAGCAGTGGCAAATGCAGAGTTAAATGTCATAGTTGAAAGACATTATTGTTCTGTGGTTTTGAGTGAAAGACATACTTAAAAAGAAATTAAAAAATAAATTGCAGAACAAAAAGAAGCTTTTCTTTCGAAGTTGTAAATTGCAGCATGAGGACATCAATTATCTTGCCTGAAAGTTTTGGCAGCTCTTCATGCATCTGGTTAATTGTAAGATTTGTTTGTTTTGTTTTGTTGTTAATTAGCTTGTTCTCTGGAAAAAAAAAAAAAGTAGGATGGCCTGTCTCGCTTAACTGGGGTGCATAGAGGGTTTAGAGAGGGCAATAAAGAGTTACAGCACTAGGGTGACCATAGTATTTTTTTTTAATAGAGGACATGACCTCTTCATCAGTTAGACATCCCACCACCAAAGATGGGGACAGTAATCCACTTTTGTGCCATGATCTTGAAAGTATATCATGTCTTTGAGGGACACAGGGAAAAATCCCATGTCCTGAAAAAAATGGAAAACAGATGGTTTCCCCAAGTTTTCCTTGGGTAACTGTGACAGTCATAATATTTTGGTGCCACTTTTTTAGAATTGCTGGCTACAGCATATCCCTTATGTCATCTGATGCAATTGTGGCTGTGTGGTTATAGAAGATCCTTCAAATAGTCTGCCATTTATCATCAAACAATTTAGGCAAAGGTATCTGGACTCAAAGCAGGGCCAACTTCTAAATCATGCCAGGTTCCTCCAGGCTTTTTTTGCTCAACTTTTGAAAATCTCTGCATATGGCAGAGCTGGCCTTGGTGATAGTTTCTAAACATGAAGTCAGGGTTAGGCTGGCAAAACCTGGTTGTCATTGTCTGTGCAGAAATCGAGAACTGTATTTGTGTTCCATGAACTGAACTTCCTGAAAATGCAACTATTTTATATAAATTTCATTGCAGTTCAAATATAATAAAGATTTTGCTAGTTCGAGTTCTGGACATTGTTGGTCTTGCTAGCTCCGATGCAGACATGGCCGGACCAACATTATGACACCAGATTGAGTACTTTTAATTTATCTGTAAATGGAATAAAGTTTCCTACACGGACATAGATGTTAACTAGGCATGCATACACCTACTGTATGGTTTGAGAAGATATTTATGTACTCTGAAATGTTTTTGTTTGAGCAGACTGAGCTGGTGTTAGGAGTACCAGCTGCTCCCTGGATAGCTCTGCTGCTGTCAGGTGCTGGTCAGTGAGCTGCAGCAGACTGTGGATCCACCTGCCAAGGGCAGACCTCCATGGTCTGCCTCAAAACAAGTCATTGCTATCAGCTTGAGACATCACTGCAGAGCCATCACTAACACCACAGAGGGTGTCCAGTTGATCTGGGACAAATGACAGCTCCCAGACTGCTTCAGGGTGTGAGTACGATACAGGATAACAGAGGCATTAGAGTCACTTGCCTTACCTGGACTTATGTGAATTACACCACGAAACCCTCCTATGCCTCCTTGCAGGGTACTTAGCACACTAGAGACTCAGCCAAGACAAGGAAAGGCAGCATTGCCTTGCATACCTTCTTCTGAGGTATCAAATGCAGGAAAGCCACCTCAGGAAAGAAAATTTCCACTTTATTCTTTCCTTTGAGTACAGCAACCAGAGCCCAAACTAACAGGATTTTTGCTTATTTACAGACCATCACAGACAACGGGTTTGGTAACAAAACTCACTGGTAGCTTGTCAGGAAAGTACTTTGGAGTTACTACATTTCAGCACAAGTATTGACAAGTCTGCTGAAGCAAGAAAAGAAAAAAAAATAATTAATCTTCTCTATAGGGCTTTCCCAGTCAATTTCTGGTCCAGCCTGTGTAAGTGGGTCACCTCAGATATGATCTTCCAAATTCACGCTGAGGACATCATAACCAGCACAGGTCCCAGGCAGCTGAATGTCCCTGTAACGCTGGCTCTCCCCGGAGCCAGTTGTGTCTGGTGGTTATTGCATTTCTCACCAATTTGGGTATCTGTTCCTATGATTAATTCTTTGTTTCACTTCTAAGTGGATGACAGACTCCAGCCTACCCTTGAGATGCTCTGGAGCTGTTGCGTCGTAGCCTGGATAATACATCTTAGCTGGTTGGCAGCAAAAATATAGTCAGGCATGAAGTGTGCAGCGCTTTGGCACCTCTAAGTAGTGCAGAACACGTTTCCTCACCTGTGCAGCTACAGGGAGACCACCAGACCTTTCCTTCCTCATCTGAATTAGCTCCTCACAGAAGTTTGAGGCAAGTTCATGTTTTCAGGCCTTACCGCTAAAGCACTTTATGGCTCGAGGCTAAGGATACGCAGAAGGCTGCTTGTAGGCTTGTGCAGCCGTGCAGATGGATGTTGCCAGACTGGTGTCCTCTGGGATACCACCTTTTATGATAAGGGGAAAGCTTGTCTGAGCAGAATTCACCAAAAAATCACTCTGAGACCCTTGAAGAATCTCCCTAAGGGACAGAGGTGCATCACAGACCTTGTTGCCTTTGACTCTAATGGAGAAGTTAGATTTTCCAGCTGCCTTTTCTGCCTCAGATACATCATAAATTTGTCGATTTTAAAAAAAGCATATAGAAATCCCACAAAACACTCTTTGAAAATAAGTCAGTCCCCCTCTTCTGCTTTTCTCCCCAAGGAAAATCCCCAAAAGGTAAACCCTATATATGAGAAAGGCAGTCATATTCCCATAATGCACTAAGGGAAACCCTTAGGTAACACCGTAGTATGACAGAAACTTTGATATAGAATGAAACATAAACCTCTGGTAACAAAATACTCCATGTGCATTGAAAATATTATACATAATGCTTTGAACATTCAGCTGATTTCATAAACAAAAGGTTTTAAGAAGCATGTTTTGCTCTTACAGAAACTTCTTTACTTAGTTATCCACTAGTACAACAGCACTAGTGTACCTGTTACATGTATGTTTATTTTATATCCAAAATAGCTCACAAGAGAGATAATTTGCAATGGGGAAGGGACTGAGGGCACAAGCTCTGAAAAGCAAAGATTAATACAGGTGAAACCACTGGTAAATCTGTCCAGCAAAATCCATATTCCTGGGGGTGAGATTTGGTTGAGATGAATATTAGTTACTGGGAAAAGAGTTAGCTTCACCTCATACGCTTTCTGTATTTGCTTTGTTATTTTATTTCATATTTATGAACTCCTACACTTTTTTCTTATTTGTTTGTTTGTTTGTTTTTTTGGTTTTGTGTTTGTTTTTTTTTTCCACAGAGCTTCAAAAGAGGGCAGAACTGTGCTTTAACAAGTTTTATATCCTGAAAAACAGTCCTGAGTTATAACAGATTATAAAATGCTGTCAACTACTTTGGAGTACTGAGCTGGATGGGCTCCAGCAAGCAGTACAGAGAAAGGCTGTCCTGGCCCCTGATCCTTACCAGGGAAGACTCACAGAGAAGACAGCTATTCTCTGCTATTCTCTATTTTCTTCTACCCTGTCTACTCATGTATCTTGTGAATACGTAATTTTTTCAATCTATATGCGTTACTTGAAAAAAAATTCATCAAGTATCCCAGGAGGAGAAAGATACCAGATTTCCTCTTGTTGCTTCTAACTTTTTTAAGGAGTGGATCAAAAATACCCCACAGAAGATCTCCCTGAGTGGCCACCCAGCAGACTGGTTGGTTTACCCCAACAGACTGTCTTGGGTTACCCCAAGTTTGCTTCTGAGGTGTGCTGAGCATCTGCAGATGAAACTGAAACCAAAGGGTCTTAATTTCAGTGCTTGTCCTTTTATTCACCAGCAACCTGGTGCTTTGTACCCATCTAGTGTTGCTGGAGAGGGGGATGTGCGTTGGGGTGTCTGCGGGGAACACCCTTCCCATGGAAGGCAGGGTGGAAGGGGAGGCAGATGCTCCAGGCTGCTGCTGGAGCTGCGTACAGCTGCTCTCCATGGAGGAGCAAGAACAGCTCAGGTGGGTAATGATGCATTGCATTTCTCCACCGTCGTCAAGGTCAGTGAGAATTAGGTGCTTGCTGTGTGAATGCCTCAGACAAGCTCTGTAAGTAGCTATATCTTAAAAAAACTGTTAAAAAAAAAAGTTATAGTTAATTCCTTTCTCTGTGGCTGGGTGCTGTGACCTTGAATCTTCATCTCTTATTTCACTCTTTCATGAAGTGTAGAAGTCAACAATGTCCCCCAGAGTGGATGTACAGCTGAGATGGGAATCCCTTCAGCCCCTCTGAAACCTTAACTGCTGAGGAGGCAAAGTGAGATTGAAGTTTGTGTTAAAGCAATAAAAGGCTGATGTAACCCCTCTCCTGGGACCTAGGGAATCTTAGATCCTGGTCCTTGCACCCTCAGATGGCTTCGGCATATGATCACTGCACTGATTGTATGCCCACGGGAGAGTGTCTTCCAGCACTCTAGGCTGAGGGTGTGTAAAAGCAGACTCTATCTGAGCAACTGGCTCTGTGATATTGGCACCCGTGATGGGAGAGGCTCAAAGCTGGTGTCCCTCCTCCAGCCTGGGCACTGTGCTGTGAGAGGAGATCAGTGCATGTGACCTGCCCGGTGTGAGAAGAGAGCTGAATCCTGAGTGCTCCTAATCCCCACTTCTGCTCCTCGCTGAAAAACAGGTGCTCTCCTCAGCTGCTCTGGCTCTGGTGTTTGAGTGAAAGCAGCCATAACGTATGGTGGGTCATCTGCAGCACAGGAAACCCCCCACAGCCTAAGCATGCCTGTGGCATTGGCCACCAGGGAGTGTGGGGCTGAAACACTTCATTTGTGAGGCTCAAAGAGATGGGGCGCAGGTGGGTGCTGAGCTGGAGGGATCTGCGCAGGCAGTGCTGTGAGGGCTCTGGGACCCTCCGAGGTCCCACCACCTTCCACTGTGTAGGAAGCTCCTCCAGGTGCTAAGGGTTGGGGAATGGGGGAGCATATGGGGATGTCAGCAGTGATATTGCAACTCTTTGGTTGTTGCAAGAAAAAATAATCTTGTAGCCTCTGAAGTACTTTGCTGTTCCCAAGTCAGAGGCTCACAGTACCGACACAAGGAATGTCAACGGTGCAGCCATATCTTTACGTGACTGAAAATATGATGCCTTTCCCCCATGATGCTGCCATTGCTGATTCACTCTCCGCATCCTCCCTCATGCTGCCTACCAGACCCTTGACCTGGCCCACTGCGTGTCCTGGAGATAAATATCATCCTTGAGGATTTTCAGCAGCTGGAGATTCAAAATAGCTGATGGATTTAAAAAGATGAAGGTATCCAGCTTTTTTTCTTTAACTTCTAGATGAGTTAGCAGAGCAAATTCCACTGCTGCTATGAGTTGCTGTCTTATGCAGTGCGGAATACATTCCCCTTCATACTGTCAAAGTGTTTCTTGAGGAAACCTCAAGGAAACAGCTATATTCAATGGTTATGTATTAGTTCTGAAAAGTAAAACAATGAAGTGCAGAGATACTCTGGGTAAAAGCCTTGAACTCAACAGTATTTTAATTTAATTTAATGTTACTTTATTTCATTTTATTTTTTAATTGTTAACCTTAAATAAATTGGTGTGAAAGCAAACAAATTGCGCAGACCTTCTTCCAGCTGATTTATCAGTGAGGGTGTTTATAACTGTACAGTTGCAAATAAATCCAAGAAGAACTAGAAAGGCAGCCTGGCCCCAGGCTGAGAGCTGGTTTATAGGCACTTTTGAGGTTTAATGACTGTTGTTATTGCAAGGTTTAAACCATTTATGAGATAAATGGCTGAGATAAAATCCAGATACCGCTGTTTCATAGAGTTGTGGGGATACTTATATGCTTAGACAGCAACAGATAGTTTGTGGAAGCTGTTTGCTTTTGAAAACTCACTCAGGGCATCAGATCCTCTGTCTCTGATCCCATTCACCCAACAAGAGGCAACAGCACTTTAATGCCCTGAGTAAAACCCAGCTCCTACTTCATACCCTCTCTGTTGTGCTAGCTGACTTCTGAAAGCTGTTCTGTAGGGTACCATGTAGAACACAATTCATCAAACTTTTCCTCCCACCATAATAAAGGGAGGATGCTGCAAGGTAAACTTTTCACGATGTTTCTTTTGGAAGAAATGGTATAATGAGAAACAGGAGAGTTTGCCTCTTGCAATCTCTGTTTAAGATCAGTGCTATCTTTGAAGCTTGGCTTGGAGAGCTTGCCACAGCATTGAAAGAAGCACCTGCTGTTGTGCTGTCTGCTTTCAAATCTATGAGACACAAGCAGGGGAAAAATTGCTTTGTGACTTTTATCAATGATTTTTCTACAGGAGAAAACCCAAGCCCAAGGTCTATGAATCTCACAGGATTTCACACAATGGTATTTTCCCAGGGATGATATCTGAGATGTGAAAGACTATAACTGGGGCTAAGGGCTAAGTGCTGATCTGTACTATTATAATTAAACTATTCTTTGACCCCTGCCCTGGGTCTTGGTTGTTTATTCTGCTCACTTGTGAGACTGGTCTTTGCTATTTGTTCGGCCACACCAGCTAAGTCCCTCCCCAAAATTTCCCAGTTATGGTCTCCAAAATAAAAAAAAAATAAATAATTTTTCAAGTGCCATGACCACGAGCCCATGAAAGTTGTCATTCAGCTTTGTTCCTGGTGCTGGGGACCTGGTGCAGGACTAAGAGTTCATCTTCCCATGGGAATCTGGATACCAGAAAGATATTAATGTTTGTCATGGTGTCAAGGTTCCACTTCTGGCTGTCCAGCTGGGCATCATAGGAAAGACAAAACCATTTCTGAGGAGCCGTATAAGAGGGACAGTTCTGTTTGAGGAAAATGAAATGATAGCAAAAGGTGTGTCTGAGAATCAGCCTGATGCAGGGCGAATTAGTGAGGCAGACATAGGCTGAAAGAGGAGGTATAGAGCAGCCACAAAAAAGATGCTCTAAAAGCCCAGAGGTACTCTTCTCCTAAGCGTACGGCAGCAGAGCATGGTTATATTGCAGGGTAATGGCAATTTCTGCACAATGGACAGGGTGTTCCTAGCAATAATGTGCACTTAATGGGGAAATATCTTCCATCAACCTAAGAGATGGATAGGTGGTTTTGAAGAAGAAAGAAAGAAGGAGATTAATGGTGATATAGCAAAGCTATAAAAGGTTATTGAGCGGTGCAAAGTTAGAGTCTTTGGTTTGTGTCACTGAAAACTACTCTCTAAGGGCTTTTCTCAAGCAACGCACAGCAACCTGAATGCTGATGACGGCAGCTGAGGGCAGAGAATGGTGCTTTCAAAAGTAGCTGTCATACTTTGCTGAGACACATGCCTATAAGTGGCTTGGACACTTCTGGAATTAGTGTCTACTTAAATGCAGGCATGCTAACACTCGGTACTCAGGACAAGCTAATATGCTGCAGTGTTTAAAATGTGATTCCACCAGTCACCTGTGCTGCTCTGTCACTTGAGAGGGCATCCTCTTCCCTAAGGTACTTTTGCAGCATGCCCAGAAGGTCAGCAGCTCGGGATGGGTTTGCACTGGCAGTGGTAGGAGTGATTTTTAAATTATTATTTTTTTTTCCAAATTCTTCCAAAATGCTCTGCTAGAAGCCCCATCTAGCTATGAAAAAATGTGTGGAGTTTCTCCAGTAGCTGCAGCTGTGTTACCTCTCCATGCTGTACTCTATTAAAGAGCTGTTCGTTAAAAATGGAAATGGTTCATGTTCTCTGGATCTGAAGTTGCGTTTGATAAGGCACAAGAGGCTGTGGTGATGAAACTAAATAGGCCAATTATTCAAAGGTAACATTCCTGAAATAAAATGTGCAAACACTTTCATGTATAACTGATGCATTTCAAATGCCACTTGCGCAGGGTGGGAGCATTAGTGTGGGACCCAGATTCTTGTCAGGAGGATGATGGGGACGGGGCTCTTCAAAGAGCTCTGGTGCCCGAGGGTGGGTGGGGTTTAAAACTCTTACACTCTTGTCTTACTTTTCTTACTTTTGAGCAAGATTTCCTTCAGATAATATGTGAACAATAAGAGCTAATAGAAACAGCTTCTGGCTACCACAAATGATCTGCTTCTGGTGGGTTATGAACACTGCAAATTTCCCATGGAAAATTCAGACTGGAAGTAAAATTAGTAAGTAGACAATCACTGCTTCTGAAGTTGTTCCAAATGACCATTATTCCTGTGTAGTTTCTTTCAGCCCAGGTTTTAAAGCATTTTGCAGACATTAATTACTTCCACCTACCATGTGGCAAGGACGAGAGAAGAGATAATGACGCAAGGAAAAGTGAGAACAGTATGAGACAGTCTGCATGACTGTTAGAAGACACCCTGGCCAGGCTGAGGTCTGTCCCTAATGCTTCGTGGCCTTCAGTGAAATGATGCCAACTTCCAATTACTTTCAACTGGATTCCTCAAGTGATATCCACTTCAATGGCACTATATACATGAATGAGACAAGTACAGGAAATAGGGAGCTCAAAAGAAATGTAATTAGGAACAGTTTTTTCTCTTGGAAAATGTATCAACTCTGGGCCCACTCACAGCCAGTTACTTAGCAAATGTTTAAGTGCTTCGGCCATATGGGAACTGTAGGTCTGAGTAGCCCTAATTACATCGTCATTGCCTCTGCCCCTGATTATATAATTACCCTTTGAGAGTCATTTATCTACTAAAGTGTATTCTCACTTTTTAAAACTCGTGTATTAGTGAGTGAAGGGAGAGAGGGGGAATATCCCTCTTTACAAAGTAACCATGGCCAGAGTTTCAGTACTGAAGGTCTGGGAGCCAAAATGATGTCAAATAAGGCTGTCAAGTGTCAGAGAAGATGTTTTATCCTCCTGCCCAAAGGCAGGGTAATGCTATGTGCCAGGAGCATTGCCTTGTCCAATTGTTTCCTAACCTCTAGTAACGGGGACTGTACAGACCCCCCTGTGCAACCTGCTCCCATCCTGCACTAATTTCTCACTCCAGAAAGCTTTTTTAGCTATTGAAATCCCCCTTGCTATAGTTAAAGTGCATTAAACTAAGTTTTCTACACTGAGCACAGAGAAGAACATATTCCCTTATGTACATGAGTGTTAATATCTCTCCCCTTGAGCTGCAAAGCAATAGTAGGTTTCCTTTGGTGGCAAAGCTGGCTAAGAGCGGTTCTGCTCTCCTTGCTGTAAGGTAGTCCCCTCTTCCCTTGCTTGTGCCAGTCCCTGTGTGCCTGAGGCTCTGCTGGGAGTTCAGCACAGTGACTGACAGCTTCTTCTCTGCTTCTCTTACTGGGGGTTATCTAAAGACAACCTCAGACCTGGAGCCCAGCCCAGCCTTTGAGCTATTGAGATCAAACTCACTTCCAGGAGGTTTACACCTGGGGAAAACACTACAGTCTCGATACTCTGTCTTCTCCAGCTTTAACAGCCCAGCTATGGACTCTGCAACTGCATACTCCTTGAAGCGCACAGCCCAAAGCAGTATATGACTTGTCAGTCCCTGTAACTCATCGCTGGCATGCAGATTTTTTCCACGTGTGTTGAAACACAGCACACCTCTTCATATTTCCTACCATGCTCCTAGATATGTCTTTGTTTCCATGAAAGCAGTATAGACTGATTCACATTCAGTTTGTGACCTACTGTGTTTAAAAATATATATGTTGACTATGTCCTTGTGTTCACCCTAAGTGCTCTTGAGTACACAAAGTGTAGTTGTTTTTCTCATGTCTTGTACAATGAGTTTATTTCTGCCTGAAATGAAACCTGTATACAATATCCCACTACAGGGAAAGAAATATCCTAAAGAAAGCGTGTTTGCTTTTTAATGAAGACTCTTAAATGTTGAGGCCCGTGTGAATGCTCTGCTGGAAACTAAATCAATGTGTTGGTTTTTTTTTTTTCCTGCAGTATTTGTGTTGGGTTTTTCTTAATATTGGGGCAGAGTTTGACTTGGCTTGTTAGACTGCTTAATTATCAGGCACATAATCAAGTATCTAAAGTACAAGTATCTAAAGGGTGGGTTGAAGGAGGATGGAGCCAGACTCTTTTCAGTGGTTCCCAATGACAGGACGAGGGGCAATGGNTTGCTATTTGTTCGGCCACACCAGCTAAGTCCCTCCCCAAAATTTCCCAGTTATGGTCTCCAAAATAAAAAAAAAATAAATAATTTTTCAAGTGCCATGACCACGAGCCCATGAAAGTTGTCATTCAGCTTTGTTCCTGGTGCTGGGGACCTGGTGCAGGACTAAGAGTTCATCTTCCCATGGGAATCTGGATACCAGAAAGATATTAATGTTTGTCATGGTGTCAAGGTTCCACTTCTGGCTGTCCAGCTGGGCATCATAGGAAAGACAAAACCATTTCTGAGGAACCGTATAAGAGGGACAGTTCTGTTTGAGGAAAATGAAATGATAGCAAAAGGTGTGTCTGAGAATCAGCCTGATGCAGGGCGAATTAGTGAGGCAGACATAGGCTGAAAGAGGAGGTATAGAGCAGCCACAAAAAAGATGCTCTAAAAGCCCAGAGGTACTCTTCTCCTAAGCGTACGGCAGCAGAGCATGGTTATATTGCAGGGTAATGGCAATTTCTGCACAATGGACAGGGTGTTCCTAGCAATAATGTGCACTTAATGGGGAAATATCTTCCATCAACCTAAGAGATGGATAGGTGGTTTTGAAGAAGAAAGAAAGAAGGAGATTAATGGTGATATAGCAAAGCTATAAAAGGTTATTGAGCGGTGCAAAGTTAGAGTCTTTGGTTTGTGTCACTGAAAACTACTCTCTAAGGGCTTTTCTCAAGCAACGCACAGCAACCTGAATGCTGATGACGGCAGCTGAGGGCAGAGAATGGTGCTTTCAAAAGTAGCTGTCATACTTTGCTGAGACACATGCCTATAAGTGGCTTGGACACTTCTGGAATTAGTGTCTACTTAAATGCAGGCATGCTAACACTCGGTACTCAGGACAAGCTAATATGCTGCAGTGTTTAAAATGTGATTCCACCAGTCACCTGTGCTGCTCTGTCACTTGAGAGGGCATCCTCTTCCCTAAGGTACTTTTGCAGCATGCCCAGAAGGTCAGCAGCTCGGGATGGGTTTGCACTGGCAGTGGTAGGAGTGATTTTTAAATTATTATTTTTTTTTCCAAATTCTTCCAAAATGCTCTGCTAGAAGCCCCATCTAGCTATGAAAAAATGTGTGGAGTTTCTCCAGTAGCTGCAGCTGTGTTACCTCTCCATGCTGTACTCTATTAAAGAGCTGTTTGTTAAAAATGGAAATGGTTCATGTTCTCTGGATCTGAAGTTGCGTTTGATAAGGCACAAGAGGCTGTGGTGATGAAACTAAATAGGCCAATTATTCAAAGGTAACATTCCTGAAATAAAATGTGCAAACACTTTCATGTATAACTGATGCATTTCAAATGCCACTTGCGCAGGGTGGGAGCATTAGTGTGGGACCCAGATTCTTGTCAGGAGGATGATGGGGACGGGGCTCTTCAAAGAGCTCTGGTGCCCGAGGGTGGGTGGGGTTTAAAACTCTTACACTCTTGTCTTACTTTTCTTACTTTTGAGCAAGATTTCCTTCAGATAATATGTGAACAATAAGAGCTAATAGAAACAGCTTCTGGCTACCACAAATGATCTGCTTCTGGTGGGTTATGAACACTGCAAATTTCCCATGGAAAATTCAGACTGGAAGTAAAATTAGTAAGTAGACAATCACTGCTTCTGAAGTTGTTCCAAATGACCATTATTCCTGTGTAGTTTCTTTCAGCCCAGGTTTTAAAGCATTTTGCAGACATTAATTACTTCCACCTACCATGTGGCAAGGACGAGAGAAGAGATAATGACGCAAGGAAAAGTGAGAACAGTATGAGACAGTCTGCATGACTGTTAGAAGACACCCTGGCCAGGCTGAGGTCTGTCCCTAATGCTTCGTGGCCTTCAGTGAAATGATGCCAACTTCCAATTACTTTCAACTGGATTCCTCAAGTGATATCCACTTCAATGGCACTATATACATGAATGAGACAAGTACAGGAAATAGGGAGCTCAAAAGAAATGTAATTAGGAACAGTTTTTTCTCTTGGAAAATGTATCAACTCTGGGCCCACTCACAGCCAGTTACTTAGCAAATGTTTAAGTGCTTCGGCCATATGGGAACTGTAGGTCTGAGTAGCCCTAATTACATCGTCATTGCCTCTGCCCCTGATTATATAATTACCCTTTGAGAGTCATTTATCTACTAAAGTGTATTCTCACTTTTTAAAACCCGTGTATTAGTGAGTGAAGGGAGAGAAGGGGAATATCCCTCTTTACAAAGTAACCATGGCCAGAGTTTCAGTACTGAAGGTCTGGGAGCCAAAATGATGTCAAATAAGGCTGTCAAGTGTCAGAGAAGATGTTTTATCCTCCTGCCCAAAGGCAGGGTAATGCTATGTGCCAGGAGCATTGCCTTGTCCAATTGTTTCCTAACCTCTAGTAACGGGGACTGTACAGACCCCCCTGTGCAATCTGCTCCCATCCTGCACTAATTTCTCACTCCAGAAAGCTTTTTTAGCTATTGAAATCCCCCTTGCTATAGTTAAAGTGCATTAAACTAAGTTTTCTACACTGAGCACAGAGAAGAACATATTCCCTTATGTACAAGAGTGTTAATATCTCTCCCCTTGAGCTGCAAAGCAATAGTAGGTTTCCTTTGGTGGCAAAGCTGGCTAAGAGCGGTTCTGCTCTCCTTGCTGTAGGGTAGTCCCCTCTTCCCTTGCTTGTGCCAGTCCCTGTGTGCCTGAGGCTCTGCTGGGAGTTCAGCACAGTGACTGACAGCTTCTCTGCTTCTCTTACTGGGGGTTATCTAAAGACAACCTCAGACCTGGAGCCCAGCCCAGCCTTTGAGCTATTGAGATCAAACTCACTTCCAGGAGGTTTACACCTGGGGAAAACACTACAGTCTCGATACTCTGTCTTCTCCAGCTTTAACAGCCCAGCTATGGACTCTGCAACTGCATACTCCTTGAAGCGCACAGCCCAAAGCAGTATATGACTTGTCAGTCCCTGTAACTCATCGCTGGCATGCAGATTTTTTCCACGTGTGTTGAAACACAGCACACCTCTTCATATTTCCTACCATGCTCCTAGATATGTCTTTGTTTCCATGAAAGCAGTATAGACTGATTCACATTCAGTTTGTGACCTACTGTGTTTAAAAATATATATGTTGACTATGTCCTTGTGTTCACCCTAAGTGCTCTTGAGTACACAAAGTGTAGTTGTTTTTCTCATGTCTTGTAAAATGAGTTTATTTCTGCCTGAAATGAAACCTGTATACAATATCCCACTACAGGGAAAGAAATATCCTAAAGAAAGCGTGTTTGCTTTTTAATTAAGACTCTTAAATGTTGAGGCCCGTGTGAATGCTCTGCTGGAAACTAAATCAATGTGTTGGGTTTTTTTTTCTTGCAGTATTTGTGTTGGGTTTTTCTTAATATTGGGGCAGAGTTTGACTTGGCTTGTTAGACTGCTTAATTATCAGGCACGTAATCAAGTATCTAAAGTACAAGTATCTAAAGGGTGGGTTGAAGGAGGATGGAGCCAGACTCTTTTCAGTGGTTCCCAATGACAGGACAAGGGGCAATGGTCACAAGTTGGAACACAGGAGGTTCCGTTCAAATATACGGAAAAACTTCTTTACGGTTCGGGTGACAGAGCACTGGCACAGGCTGCCCAGGGAGGTTGTGGAGTCCCCTTCTCTGGAGATTTTCAAGACCTGCCTGGATGCAGTCCTGAGTAATGTGCTCTAGGCAATCCTGCTTTGGCAGGGGAGTTGGACTAGATGATCTCTAGAGGTCCCTTCCAACTCTGAAAATTCTGTGATTCCATGATAATCCATCAACATCATTCTATGAAGTAAGTGCAGTCCTGCAGAGCCCACTCCTGGAGCTGTGCAGAGCTATGTGGAGACAAGCTCGAAGACTCTGGTGCAGATCTCCCCTTTTCTGCCCCTGGGGTGAGTGCTGGCAATGGTGTGGTATCATTGGCAGGAGGTAGTTCTGCCCTGGGGTGGACAAAAATGTACATAAATGCTGCCCTCTGAAATCCTGCTGGCCTGTGGTTTCATGCACTCTTGCATCTCACAGCAAAGCTTAGGAAGGGATGATCGTGTGCTTGGGGAAAAGGAAGGCAGCTACTGCAGTAACGTGACCCTTACCTTTTGGAGATGTGGTATGAAAGAGGAAAGGAAAATCAAAAGCTCCTCTGACAGATCTGTCAACCTGCGGTTTTTTCCCCAGCAAGAGTTTTAGGGGATCCAAGAGCTTCTTGTGGTGTTGATAGTGACTTTATACTTTTTTTTTTTCCTGAACTATATTTGACAGCAGCAATAAATATCACTTTTTAGAGAAGTGGAAGGATTCTATTTTATTTCTTAGAAGAGACTTACTTGGTACTTGTCAAGCCCAAAATACTTCTAGGAATCATGAATCCTCTATCAGGCAAAACACAAGGCATGCAAGTACCTCTGATAGTCTGCCTTACCAAATAAAGTAGAATCACAAAAAGGGGCTTGCTCATTTTCTCTGCTGTTGCCAATGCTTGAATGACTTCAAACTGAATTAAGATGTACTTCACTTGTGGTTATACCATTAGCAAAGGGCTTGTGTGTGCAGGCTGGAATGTGAGTAAACTTGAGCTGTTGATTCAGCCCTGTTCTTTAAGCAGCATGTATATAAAACCTACTTGCTATGGAGTACTTGAAATCTGATGCTTCATCGTCTTGCCTTATATGCCCTTACACATGTATGAAAGTAAATAAAAGCCATCTTTTCAGTGGAGAGGATGCTTTGCTTGTAAGCCCAGGTCTTCAATGGCCTGTATTGTGGTCTCTTCTACTGTTGTTTTATGCAAAGGAATAAAGTTGTAAATAAAGTTTTCAAATAGCGGAATATTCTCCTTAAGTCACTTAAAGGAGTCTGACATATTTATAAAAATTTAACTTATGATCTTGGAGTCTTCATAACATGCTTTGAAACTATAGGGTACTAGTACACCGCCCATGACGACCTAATTCTTCACATACCATGGGTACGTATGTGTCCACATGTATTTATAACCCCCTGGAGGTTTGGTGTTGTAAGAACTTGAGTGGAAACCTTTTATTTAAATGAACTGGCTCACATAAGGCTTGTATAGATTCCAGTATATCAACATTACTAAAGATGGGCTGAACTGCAAATTTTTGATCCAACTTGAGGGTACATATTTGGACCTTGGGATCTAGCTTATTGTTTTAATTCTAGTAACACAGATATTAGCATAGCAATTCTTGCAGCCTGCTCAATTCACACTCTAAAGGTAGCCAAGTATTTAAATAGATCTACTATTCTTTATACTCTTATGTAAAGAACTCTCCTCAGTTCTTGGAAGATTAGAAATGGAACAAAGGACGTAATTTCACAGCTGGATACAGCACTGTTCCCTCTCTGAGCTCATTCAGCAGTTTCTAATCTTTCACAGCTGACCTACAGCAGTCTTCCCTCTGTAAGTCCATTAAACAGTTTCTGATATATGTTGTTGTGGGACCAGAACTGAGCTGGGCACATTTAGCGTTCTGTCAAGGAGCTGGAACCAGGCAAGACTTCAACAGAAAAGGTGGTGTCATTCATTAGTGGAAAACAATCTGGATCAGCCTGATATCTTAAATAATTGTAATTTTGTACCTCTTCAGTGAGACACCTTGTATTTTGAAGGTTAGTAACATCAAAATAGAGGCTCATAAAGAATTGTTGCCTATAAAGCTTCAAGAGTGAGTGTGAAGCAAGGCAAAGGAAATGTCCCTTTTCCCTTTTGAGGAACAACAAGCTGATGGAAGATGTTGGCATAAACTTAATATTTTGGGGTCAGGATGGAATATTTTATCTAATATAAAACATAATATTTAATTATCTTCATTTAGGAAAGTTCTTAAACATGTCACTTAGTAGACTAGTTTATGACCGTCTCAAATTTAAAAATATGGAGAAAGTAATAGATCACACTTGATACCCATTCAAAGGCATAAACCACTGAAGGAAATGTTGAGACCTGTGGGAAGGATCAGTGCTTATAACAGTAAGCATTTATCACTAATAACAGGGCAAAGCCATACCCTCTTGACCTGAAACTAGAAGCAGTGAAACAAGAAAAATTTATGAGGTGTCCATCAGTGTACTGCTTAGCAAAATCCCCTTAAGCTGGTAGAAGAGACAGTGAGTACAGCCACCACTGGCTCTTCAGCGGTCCACTCCCATATCCTTTCCTGCCTGCCCCTTCCCTTGTCCAAAAATGAAACTGTAGTAGACAAAATATCTCAGATTTCCCAGTCTCGTGTGTGAGTGACCTTGGTGCTGCAGTTAGACTAGGTCAGTTGTTGAAGTAGTTGCCTTGAAAGAAGAGAATGGCAGAATGTGGGTTTAAACTTAAACTCTTCTTCCCCTCACTCAGCCTTTCTAAAAGACTTTTCTCCAGGAACTCCTAGTTAGTTTGAAGGTAATTCTTCCACTTTCTTTTTCTTAGCTCCATCAATAAGGTCAACAAACCTAAAAAGTTTGTGTGTGTAAGAGCTGAGAGATCCATCCAGGCATCCCTTGTCACTAGCATCCTGGGTAGCAATGAGGACAGTCAATTATCATGTTCAAGTCTGTGCTTCAAATTAGACATAGGATCCAGAAGTGCCCCCTGTGCTGACAGCCCAGCTATTCAGCACCCCTGCCGACCAGCCACCCCTGCTCTAAGCTTTGGCTTTGTTTGGGCAGGATAGACCATCCTGAACCCCACTGAAGAAGGAGAGCAAAAGCCGTGTCTGGTGTGAGAATTGCAGCACTTTAGTACTGGAGGGCTGAGCTGCTCCAACATGTTGTGTCCCTCAGCTGCTGTTACAGCAGCTCTGTGTATTCTAAGTTCCTTTCTATTTCCCATGCTGAGCAATCAAGTGGGTTTTTTATGAGACTGAGGTTCCCAAGACACTTAGGTCCTGTAGGTGTTACATGAAATGGGCTAAGTCTGCTTCTCCCTTTTGAAAACAGTTGGAGTGCCGTTGACTTTTGATCAGGGGCAGTAGGTGCCTAGTACCTGGCAGAATTCAGCCTGTCAGTGAAATTTTACTCAAATAAGGGGTAAAAAAGTGTTTGAGATTTGGTCAGATTGCTGAATGTGCAGTGCAGCCCCTAACATCCTACCTGGTCTGCTGTTTTTCTCTTACATTTCTCTGACAGCTTTGAACAATGTTCAACAGGGAAGTAGAGTTGACTTTTGGAGACTACCCAGAAAATTGCTGGGTATTTACAAGACTGAAGTTTAATTTTTGACTGCAGTACTTGGTATTCTTCTCTGTATCTACTGAATTTCTATGAAACAGTCATACTGAAAGTTTTTAGACCAGAAAGTAATACATGTGCAGAATATTACACGAAAGACAATTCCTAGGCTTTCTGTAATGGTGCTACTGCATGTGGGGTACTGCAAAAGCTTGCTTTTGTGGGGGAAGAAGAAAAAAAAACCTGTTTTCTCTTTTAAGATCATTGGAAGTTGAGCAGAGTGTGAAATCAAATTTATAATTTGCTGTCATAATCACTTCAATTTGAGTTGTAGAAACAATACATTTTTGTTAATATTTGTGAAAAACCTTTCAGATAGGAACTTTTGCCTTTTAGCAGTTGATTTTGGACAGTTTTGCAACCTTCAGACAAGATCAGCAGCCTGAATACAGCCAAGTTTCAAGCTGTTGTATGTCTCCTGTGGAAACTAGCACTTCTATGAATTTATTCGTCTTGCAGAATCCCAATCAGACTGTTAGGCTAATCTGGTTATGGGCAAAACCATGCTTCTGTGAACTAGAAGTTACCGATGCAGAGATGTACCTTCCGGAAATCTGCAGTGTGGGAACATATACTTATTTATTTTGTTAAGGTCAGGTGTCTGGCGGGAATGACTCAAGTGCCTGTTAGCAACTAGATTTCTTAAATGGGAATAAGGTGATGCCTTTGCATGACTTGCCAGTGAAAAGTTATCATCAAACTATCCTGTAGCAATCAGAAAACCTTTTGAAAATATTTAAATTTTGGTAATAACCCAGCAGGTGTTTATTCTCCATTTGGGTGCTTAAACAAGGCTTATTTTGAGTAAGTTCTTGGAAGACTGTTTAACCTGTTCATTCCCTTAACCAAACTCCCATTTTCATCTTCACTGTGATCTGGACTTAACCCTCCCACATACTCTGCTGCCTGTTACCTGTGATGTCATAGCCTCGAGGGAAAGGACTCTTTTAAAAAAGCTAAGGAGAGCTAATAAGGAGCAGCACGTTGAAATGTGGGAGGTGCATGCTTTGGGATGTAAAAGATGATGAATAATGAAGGATTAAATGATAACTAAGTCCTATTTGGTCACGCTGGTGGGAGTTTCTGAGTCTTTTGATGTACTGAAATGTCTTGAGAGAAAAGTGGTGTGGTGGGTTGACCCCAACCAGCAGCTAGGCGCCCACACAGCTGCTCACTCACTCCTCTTTCAGGTGGGATGGAGAGAGAATGGGAAGACCAAAAGTGAGAAACTGTGTGGGTCAAGATTATGAAAGTTTAATAAATGAAGGAGAGAGGAAAAAGAAAACAAATGATGCAAAAGCAATTGTTCATCACCTCCTACAAGTAGACTGATGTACAAAGCAATAGCTACCTTGGAAGACAAAACTCCCCATCATTTTATTGCTGAGCACAGTGCCATATGGCATGGAGCATCCCTTTGGCCAATTTGGGTCAGCTGTCCTGGTTGTGTTTCCTCACCTTCTTGCCCACTCCTCACCTATTCACTGGGGTGGGACAAAGTGAGAAACAGAGAAGGCCTTGATGCTGTGCAAGAACTTTTCAGCAATAGCCAGAGCACTGGTGTGTTGTCAACACGGTTTTGGTCACAGATCCAAAGCACAGCACCATATCGGCTGCTATGAAGCAAGTTAACTCCAACCCAGCCAGACCAGTACAACAGCAAATTTGGGACTGCATATCTGACAACAGAACTTCAGTGAGCAAGCCAGTAGCATGTGGAGAAGGTGAAAGATGTTGATTTTTTTTTTTGATTTTCATCGTTTCCAGCAAGCAGTAGATTTCACATGAATTGAAGCAGACTTGCTCAGCACCCATGCCTTGTAGAAGACAAGATATACAGAATTGCTGGAATAAAATGGGCAGACTTTTTTCTTTAGAAATCTAGCCTTTCAAATTACTTTTTTTTTTTTTTGAGAAAAAGGGTTTCTCATGTATGTTAGTCTAGATCTTTATTTTTTTAAAAAACTTTCAACTCTATCCTACCACATTTATACAAGCATGCCCTCAAAATTCCCATGTGCTCCATATAAAGTACCCGTGGACTCACAAGGTAAAGACAATTTGAGTTTTCCATCTGTTGGGGTAAACGTGAGGGTATCATAATGCTTTCCTTTAGGAACAGGGATAAAGTCCCCATCTCATGGATAATTTGTGTTCCTGTTGGTTGCTCTTTGTGGGTTGCCTGTTTAGTATAGTGATATGGTAAAATGTGATTGTATTTGCTGAAATTACAGTGCTGGCCTCCAGCCCTTTCTGTAAACCCTGGTGCAAGGAGACTTCCAATTATTGCTTCTTGCCAAGTAGTAATGAAATTAGTTCATAATGTGACGCTCTAAAGCATTTGGCTCCACTAAGCCATTTGGCTAATCTCTCTAACGCAATAAAAACCGAAAGCTTTTCTGTATTTAAAAGTTAATTTGGAAAACTGTTCCCCTTGAGGTAATTGCCCAAAGATTAGAGATGAGCTGAAGTGGAGAACCAGGGGATGGGACATTCCTGGGGTGTGGGAGGGCCCACCCGGCTCCCTAAAGGCCAAAGAAGTTTCAATAGGTTTTAAAGGTCAGTGTAATATCCAGCCTCACTGCCAGCTCCAGTGCAAAGGACACAGCTTGGACTAAAGTTGCAGGCCTGGAGGAGCACACCAAGTGACCGATGAGATGAAAGTTGAATAGGTTAATTTTGCACAGTCTTTGTTTCATGGCTGATGGCCTGGTACCTGGTGAAAGCTTGCTAGTTAAACCCTACAGCTAAAAATCCACAGCCAATACACAGGCTTGCCCATAGCCTGCAAACTGAGAGACACTAATTAAATAGTTCATAAGGTCACCGTGGAGGACTTGCCTTCCTTGTTTTCAACCAGTGCTCTCCTCATTTGTGGTGTTGTATTTTCTGCAGTGCTATGGACAAATGTGTGGACCTTCTACCCAGGTGAGAGCTTCTACTGGTGCTACATAAGGTCTGGGAAAGACCAGAGGTTGGAAAGGACTTATCCCCTTATCCCCAGCTCAGAAGCACTGGAATCCTCCCTTAATAGTGTATACAAATAAAAGGCAAATAAAATTTGGCTCTGAGCACCTCACTGTCCTTTTGTCACCTCCAAAATTTGGATAACCCTGACAGGGCTGCCACTTCTTTCTAGACTTGGCTAAGCTCTACGCACTCAGCACCTCTGTAATTAAATTAAATTAAATTCTTAGGAGTGTAAAGGTCTAATTCAGATTCCAACACAACCCCAACTCCTGAAGCAGAGTCCTGAGGTGTGAGTACATACTTTCTCTGTGAATATTGCATGGAATGACTGAAAATGAAATTACTGACTTGCCAATCCATGTATTGGGTCTGGCTGAGGTGGAGTTAATTTTCCCCACAGCAGCCCTCACAGTGCTGTGCTTTGTACTGGAGCTAGAAAGGTGTTGATAACACACCAGTGTTTTGGCTACTGCTGAGCAGCGCTGGCACAGCACCAAGGCTGTGTCTCCAACATTCCCCCTCAGCAGTAGGCTGGGGGTGGGCAAGATCTTGGGAAGGGACAGTGCCAGGACAGCTGACCCAAACTGACCAAAGGGATATTCCATACCGTATGACATCATGCTCAGCAATAAAAGCTAAGGCAAAGGAGGCGGAAGTGGGGACTCATTCATTATTTATGATGTTTGTCTTCCAGAGCAACTGCTACATGTGTTGAAGCCCTACTTCCTGGGAAGTGGGTGGACATTGCCTGCTGATGGGAAGTAGAGAATAAATCTTCTGTTTTCCTTTGCTTCTGCATGTAGCCTTCACTTTTGCTTTATTAAACTGCCTTTATTTTGACCCACGGGTTTTTTTCTATCTTATTTTCTCCTCCCCCATCCCTGTCCTGCTGAGTGGGGTCCTGCTGAGGAGGGGTGGGCAACTGGTGTCCAGCCAAGGTCAACCCACCACAATCCACTATAGAGGGATCTTTCTGGGAGGTGAGGAAAAAGTATATCGGATCATTATTCCTGCCATCTTTGGAAGAGTGAACTGTCCTCTGAGTTACTGCTTAAAGGAGGTGTCTGCCAACAATTTTACAGTTTGTAGAAAGGGTTTGCATCATTTCTTCTTGTGTTGTCTTTGAAACAATGGACTTTACATGCCTCATGGCAGGAATGAGGCAGGATTTAAGACAAAGTAATTGTCTCAGCATCCTGTCACAGGTCCTAGTTGAGAGTGCCTGTTGTTTAAATGCTGCATAAGTACTTACCTTGTGATAAGTTTGATATCCAAGCGTGACTTACACACAGCAACATCTCATTGTCAGATGTTTGATGGAATTTAAGCTCCAGGTCGAATGCTTGGCTCCTTCACAACACTGTCTTTAGGCCAGTGCCCCACAGGCGATATGAAACCCAGCCATCAACTGTGTCAGTAGCCATGCTCCTCTAGCAAAGGTATTGGTCATCATTTTCTGCTGAACCATGCTTTGTTCATGCTTTTTCTTCTGTTTGAGTAGAAGTAAGGGGAGCTGTAACTGTAATAACTTTACAAAAAAGATGTGGACAGACTGGAGAGGGTTCAGAGAAGGGCCACAAAGATGATCAAAGGACTGGGAAGGCTGTCATATGAGGACAGGCTGAGAGAATTGGGATTGTTCATCCTTGAGAAAAGAAGACTTAGGGGAGACCTTATCACTACGTTCCAGTATTTAAAGGGTAGCTACAAAGAAGATGGAGGCTCCCTTTTTACAAGGAGTTACATGGAAAAGATGAGGGGTAATGGATACAAGTTACTCCTGGGGAGATTCTGATTGGACACAAGAGGAAAATTTTTCACAATGAGAACAATCAGCCATTGTCTCCCCAGGGAAGTGGTGGATTCCCCAACATTGGACACTTTTAAGATTCAGCTGGACAGGGTGCTGGGCCACCTTGTCTGGACCAGGCTTTTGTCAAGAAAGTTTAGACCAGGTGATCCTTGAGGTCCCTTCCAACCTGGTATTCTATGAGTCTGTGATTCAAGAAGAATATACCTTTCCTATGTCTAATTTCTTTGAATATTCAAGATCAGGGGGGATCCTGGTTCTGCATGTCATTTTTGGCTCTAATTTCCAAGTGTCCAATGATACTTTTAAAACAAACTGGAAGTTGTTTGAAAGAATGGGTAGGGCTCTTGTGCCTTGGATTAGTTTAGAGGTTTTTCAGGTAAACCCCTAACACTCCTGATGGGAGATCAAGTCTAGATTAAGTCCCCTAAATACAAGCAACTACATATAAAATGTCTAAGCTCCCATTACCATTAATGAAGATCTAGTAAAAGCAATCAATGAACGATTCAGCTGACCAGCCACTAGGTACCTACTTTATGGTGAGCTGAATTGCTCTTCAGGCTCCAGTGACTGTAATGGGAGCTTAGAAACCTAGTGTACCCAAAAGTACCTAAATTTAAGTTCTTGTGTCAAACTGATTCCTGTACCCAATGTTCCCTAGTCAATGAAGAGCAACAGGCAATTTTAGAGAGTGCTTCATTTGACCCATTTTAGAAGTCTGCCTTGGGGAATGCATTAATTTCCTCTTATCTAACAGGAAAGTAAGGCTATACCTTTAAGATAGCAATAAAGTTAAGCAATTCTAAAAGTCTCCAGTTGATTCAATCCCCGTATTGCTATGACCAGAACCTAAACTAAGATACAGTTCTTGATATGTTACCTATTTCTTCAAAAAATACGCGGAAAAAAAAATATATATACATGTATAGCTTCAGCCTCAATCAAGGGCAGGAAAAACTTTTAGTTTTTCTACTATATCCATGCTTAAAATTTATTTTTTTTTTTTCATAAAAGACATAATCAGTGTTGTGCTCATTCCTGTAAGATATTGTCCAAGCTAAAGTTTAGTAGAACACAAATGACTGGGCTTCTATGTGGGTTTCTGTACATGTAGCACTAAAAATGTATGTCTGACTTCAGTATTATTAATCAGAACTGCCACATTTAGTTGCAATATTTCTTTAATTCCTAGTAGAAAGGCAAGTCATTACACAAATTAAAGATGTGAGGCTTGCATAGTACTCTGAACGGCAGCTGTTAGAGGATGAAGGACTAACAAGTTCTGTGGCTCTGGCCCAATAAGGCAATTCACCTTTACTTGAGAAATCCCTTCTTTTATATATGGGCATGGGACATTCTGACTTTTCCGTATTTTTTATACATTAATTTTACATCACTTTCATTATTCCTTTTGATACAAGTAGTCTTCAAACTACTGTAAAATGCCAGAATACTGGCCTCTTCCGTAACTCTCAAACAATCCTCATTCTTCTGAAATTGTGACCGTTTGAGCAAAAGGTGTGTGATCAATAGGACTTTTGTAAGGTAGTCAACATAAACAAAACAGTTTTGCATTTAATGTAAAACCTATGTGTATATCAAATGATGCAGTGGAAATCAAATATCCTAGAGAAGCAAAAACTCTTCACAGTATATCTCTGGTGTTCACTCATAGGACTTCAATCACTAATGAAATGGTACTGAAGAATCCTTTTAAGCTCTGATTATCGACATTCATTTGACATTAATTCCTCTTTATTATCTAGTAGATGCATGATTAATTTTACTGCTAGGCATTTGTTTGGCCTTATAGTTTAACTGTTTCTTCTGGGATGCACATCAGAAAGAATCAGCCAGTGCTGGAAAACGAACTAATGAGCTTTACGGGAGCCTAGATTTCGGGGAGCAGAAGTCGGATCCTCTGGTAGCTGTTTCCCACTGAGGGACCAAAAGTTTGCCTGAACTGAATAAAGTGGATAACTGAGCTAGAGATGCTCAATTCTTTCTTTAAAGAAATTTCTCTGGTCTGACAGAGCTCCCAAAACTGATCAGCTGCAGAAACTCTGCTGTCTAATCTCTGCTGAAGACTGCCTAAGGAAACAACCAAGCTCTACTCAATAAGGAAAACAAGTATTGGCTACCTTCCCAAAACACTGAGTTTTACATTATGTTCTCCTGTAGATCATCTTTCTGGTCACCTTGTGACTAGTGACACGGTGTGGCCACCTAAATCTTGAAGGTTTCAGGCACTCACCAAGAGCCGCAGTGGTACCGCTTGTTCTGTCTTCACCTTCTATAACACCCTCCTGAATACAAATTCTGACATTTTAAAATGGCACCCTACCTCACACCTGACTTTCCCACCTTTCAGGACCTCTTAAAAAGAATTATTTTGGCTTCATGTCAGGAATGGCAGACTTTGTTTTTAAAGAAATACCTCAACAATTTCGCCTATCCCCCTTTTTCTTAATAAGAGGAAAGTGTTGGCAAGAGAGTACACTTTCGTGCTTATGGTTTTTTTCTCTATTGATTCAGTTTATCATCAAGATTTACACATTTGTATGTTATGCATGCACACACACACAAATCTATTTTGGTATGAAAGCAAGCCCCTGATAAACATGTTTAAATGCTTATCTTTAGCTAAGATTCTATTTATATAGCAATGACAATATGAAGATAAGCCTCAAAGAAAAAATGAGACTTCCAGCAGAATAATTAGTTCCCTTGGAACAGCAGGCGAACCACTCAGTAGGAGAGTGTAAACGGGTTGTAAACTACAGGCCTGCAAAATAAAACAAAATACCATCTTCCTGGCTAAACTGGTGAGGCAATGCACTCCAGTTCCGCTTGTAATTTGGGTGACTCATCAGGACTTTGCAATACCACTACTTATTTGTCTACCATTACTTCATAGCTCTTCAATCATGTAGGACCTCTTGGACTCCAAAATCTGCTTTAGGCAGGATGTGATTACAGAATCTTTTTATAGACCTGGGTTTGCAGTGAGCAATCTGTGTTATCAGATGGAGATCTCAGTGATTGCACTTCTCAGGTGGTCAGTGTTCCCAGCACTGGGCTGCGCTGTAGCATGTGTTCAGAGGTGAAGAATCCTACCAAGACAAGGTTCATACGATGTGGGGTTGGCAGAGTAGGGGGAGCTCTGTGAACATGTACGTGTGTGCTTAAATTTGGTTGAACAAATTCAGAATTGGTAAATATGAAAAGAGTAAGTCTCTGCATGAGCTTGGATGTGTTAACACTGCATGATTCTGTTGTACACATAGGTTAACTCCACTGGCTCATAGTGATTTTTAATTTGAGGCTAAGACTGGAAAACAGGAAGAAAGAACTCAGCTCTGTGCTTTGGCATCATTGCCCGTACGCTTCTGTCAGTGATTACCCAGATAATTGCTCAAGTGAACCAAAATATTTCAGAATAACTCTGCTCTAATTGTTAATAATGATATTTTGTCTCAGCAAATGTGCTGAAGATCAGTGCCAAGATTTTAGATGCTAGCCTACAGTCAGTGAGCAACCACTGATTAAAGAAATCCTTTTATCTGCTTACGAAAAAGAATGCATGGGTTTTTATGATGTGGAAAGGCTAATATTTTATTTCTCTGATTATAATCTTACACCTACCATAACTTCTGGTTTTATAGGCTGGATTTAGCAAATCAGCTTTTGCTCATGAATAAAACGAACTTCTCACAAAAGGCCAGCTGCCCCAGAATGGGCCGTGATGCCTGGTCTCCTTCATACGGCATCTTAACAGTCACACATGAAGCAGGAGAGCTGATGGTTGTGTTTCTTTATACCAGATAAGAGATGTGAGTCTGCCTGGTGTCACAATGCTTCAGATACGGAGTGGCTGGAAGTAATTCTTATTAATGAAACTGCCAAGACCTCTGCAGCTAAACCTCGCCGTGAGCATTATTTCAGCAGCTTCGTTTCAGGAATAAAAGGACATTTCTTTTGCAGAATGACCTTTTTCTTGCCGCAAGGAACTCTATATCTAGTAATTATTCAGTCTCTTCATTTCTGAGGTGTGTTACTCTGTGCACACAAGTCTCTGTGCATTGAAGCCTAAGCTCAAGCTAATTTTGCATATGTATAACTTGGAGCAATCCAGTGTGGAGAAAACAACCTGCAAGTCCTATTCACACCAATAGTGGAATTGAATTCAAAACCACCACCCTGCTAAGCTTAGGGAGAACAGGAACCTAAATACCACCCAGCTGTAACTTCACCTGGCTGCAGCTCTTGCTGGGTTATCACCCAGGGACCCCGGAAGGAGTGGGACAGTCCTCCCCACGTGCCACCTCCAAGGGTCCATGTGGCTGTGCAGTGAGCTGGCATGGGAGGTGGCCCCGTCCCCTTGGCACCATGTCATGCTTCAGCACCTTGCTTTGGTTTGGCACCCAGCCGGCCAAACCTCTGCCAGGTGTAGGCGCTGGGCAGAGCTGGGCAGAAAGGGCTTGGGGAGATGGGAGGTCACCAGCTGCTTTAGGGATAGGGCAGTTCATGCTGTCTTAAAGCAAGTTTTTGAACAGCAGCCTGAGGCTGTGGCTCTGAGAACAGGATTTTTCCCTCTCTGGCTCCCTGGAGGCCACAATGAAAAGACGGTCAGCAAGCAGGGAGCAGGGGGGCAGGAGGTGTGTTTGCATGTCTGCGGGGATCTGCTGCACAACTGGGCTGGCACAAGTGGTACATCGCCTGAGGACGGGAACAAATGGGACAAGAGCCCTGTGCACTGGTGCTGCTGCAGGAAAGAATGAAATGTGGAGATAAACCTGAAGCTTCAGAAACGCATACCCATGGGCTGTGGCCCTGGCTGAGCAGGAACTGCCTGTGGGTAAGGAGATGAGGTGACTGTTGGCAACTTCTGCTCCCTTCCATGGGCTCTGGAGAGATGATAGGTTCAGGGAAGTAGCACCTTGGCGACCCCTGCCCAAGCAACAGCACCAAAGGAGCAGCATCTTGCCTGGGAACTCTGGGTTTCCTGCTTTGCAGGAAAGCTGTGCATCCAAAGTGGTGGAACAACTTCTTGGCTGTGACTTTGGGATGTCCCGGTGGAGCACAGTGAAGAAGAGTTGTCTGTGACAACTGCTGGAGCTGGCCTCTGCCTTTGATAGGGTTTTTCTCTTTCCCTCTCAGACCATCCTTGGTCACAAACAGGGCACTACGCCTGGCCATTGCTGCTGGCGTTGCCCGCAGCGCAAAGGGTGAAGCAGTGTGGAGCTGCTGTGGGCAGCGCACACTTTGTTTGACGACATTCTCTTGCCGCAAGGAAGGGGTAAGGACCAGTGAGTTATAGTGAGCAGCACATCGCTGCAGCTTGTTTGGGATGGATCCAAAGCCCATTAAAGGCAATGGAAAGACTCCATTTTTCCACTGTGTTTTAGAAACCATTATCCTTTATTTCTGTCAGGAGTCATGTTTCACAGGAGATGGCACGCGCTGTCACAAATCACTCAGAAGAAGCAGCAAGCACTTACTTAATATAGGGTACCTAAAGGTGCATATTCAAATGTGTCTTATCTGGCCAAAGCACATAAAGCTATTTCTGGACAAAGTTTTCTGCAGACTACTGCTCTGTGTTTCTCTCAACAGTTTACAGCCTTTCCTTCTGAAGTCAAAATCTCAGACTTAGGGCTTACTGGCTCTCTGAAAAATGTCTGTTATGCTATATATATCTTTTAACAAAATAATGACCAGTGTGCTGGAAAATAACTTTCATTTAAAGGTATTTCAAGCAGGTCACAAGTTAATCAAACAAGTTGTGATTCTCAAGTGTGTGAGTTATTGCTGTTAGTTACCTCTCAGCTAACGAAGAGCACAGCCCTGTGGGTTTTTAAGCTGAATAAAGCTGCCTGGGGCTACATGTTTAATTCCCAAAGAGGAGGATGAGCTCAACCCTGTGCATACTAACCAGCTCCCTTCAAGCTGCGTATTAAAATGCTCTGTACTATAAAGGTGCAAGTACTCCCCATAAAGGTGCTGATTCTTTTGGGTCTCTTCAGGTCACATTGTATAGGTAGCAGAAAGCTCCAGCTACCTTAAATACCAACTATTTTGGAACAGAAAGCTAAAATTGGTCAACCCAACAGATGATACTTTTAGCTAGAAGAGAGTAAGACATTGAGGTTTTGCAGCGTGTCCAGAGAACAACAAATCTAGTGAAGGTTCTAAATCACAAGTCTTATGAGGGGTGGCCGAGGCAACCGGAGTTGTTTAGCCTGGAGAAAAGGAGGCTGAAGGGAAACCTTGTCGCTCTCTACAACTACCGGAAAGGACNTATGATTCTATGATTCTATGATTCTATGACGTTGTAGCGAGGCGGTGATTGGTCTCTTCTCCCAAGTAACAAGTAATAGGACAAGAGTAAATGGCCTCAAGTTGCACCAGGGGAGCTTTAGATTGGGTATTAGGAGAAGTTTTTTCACTGAAAGGGTTGTCAAGCATTGGAACAGGCTGCCCAGGGAAGTGTCTGAATCACCATCCCTGGAGGTATTTAAAAGTCAGGTAGACGTGGTGCTTGGGGACATGGTTTAGTGGTGGATTTGACACTGTTAGGTTTGTGGTTGGACTCAATGATCTTAAAGGTCCCTTCCAACCTAGACGATTCTATGATTCTATATAAAGCATGAGCACTAAGAGATGAAGTTGTCCCTACTGCACTGAGCTGTGTGATCTCCAGGGTGCCCGTTTGCCACGTGAGTGGAGGGAACATCCTTGTATCTTGGTGTAAATCCCTAAAATTATATATTTGCCCAGTCCTCCACCTGAATGTTAATATTCCCTCTTGCCAATTACTCATTTGAAAGTCAACAAGAGAGACCCCCTTCTTCAAGCAGGTAATGCCACCAGTGCTCATTCAGGGTGATACCTCTCAGATTCTGTTACAGTTCCACTCAGAGAAAACAACTCTGTTAAGTGATAATCCTGCTGGGTTTTTTAGCAGAGAAGGAAGGACAGCTCTTTTCCACACCACAGGCAGTCAGGATGAAGATTAATCCAGAGGGACAGCTGAGGATGCTCTGCCAATAGCAGAGGAAAAAATGTACCTGCTATCTCAGCCAGTGAGACCAACCCCTGAACTGGGATCCCTTCAAGCCCCAAATCAACTTGCTGTTTGTCCTCCAGGTGCCATCATCTGCTGCTGGATACCCATATCCCCTCTGGAGATGCAGTTTTCTCTCACTTCTGATGAGGAAAAAAAATATTGGCACAAAATTGGGCAGAGAAACGGAGAATAAGAAAACATAAAAGCTGCTAAGGAAGGAAGGACCACCTGGGGTTGGCCAAAACCTTGCAAGGCCAGTGCCCTTCCTGCTACTCTTCGACAGTGGGCATGAGAGAGGGGTAAAGACCCAACTTGGTCCTTAGGTCTGTGCTGGAGTGGGGGAAGATGCTGTTGCTCAAGTAAAAAAGTATGTCAGACTACAGGATCAGACCTGAGACTGGCACAGAGTGATGGACGCTCAGGCTGTATGAAGTGAATAAAGTCTTCTGAGTATCTTTCTCTAAGCCTGTACCCTGAATGTGATGTCTTCCTGCCTGCTGATCGTAGGGGAGACACGAAACCTTATTCACATAAAAATTTCATATAATCCGGAAAGACAGTTTTGAATAATTTACTTTTTATGTTAGTCTAATAATTTCATTTTTGGGTTCCTACAATACAAATCCAGAGAAGAGAGAAGACCTTTGCAGCAATGGTTGTAATAAATACAGGTTTTACTTTTTGCTCATGAAACAATGTGTTTTGGGTTTCAGTTTTCTTCATTGTCTCTCTGGCTTTCTCACACACACTCAGAACCCCTCCTCCTTACCATTCAGACACGAAACCAGAAGGTCTGCATGAGGTCAAGTAGATTAGCTGAATAAATAAAGTTAGGAAATGAAAAATCATCACTCTTCAAAGCAGGCTTGTGACAGAAGAAAAGCATTTCTCTTCATTATCTGATTTTTATAATCAAATACACTCAAAATGCTAGTCTTGAAAAAAAATCAATCACCTAGAAGTCAAGCTAAGTTTCTGCTGCTATTTTGTAAAATGTACTTGCACGGGCAGGATAAATGTGGCTTTGAGTCTTAACTGTATCAGCTGTGGCAGCGGTTGGAGGCTGCAGAGACTCACAGTGATAACAGTCGCTTCTCCAGGGGACGGAGAGCTGACACAGGTACTTGTGATACCTTCTGAAAGAGCGGTGCGCTGGCACGGAGCTCTGCATTTGAACCGGGGGCTGTTTCCTCGTATCTCCGTTCCTCTGAGAGACATAGCTGATGCCTGTCGCAACCCCTGGATGCGAAACACAAGTAAGCAATCAGCTCTGGGATTCGTGCTGCCCCCTGTGCAGAAGGGGGAGGAGAGGCGATAGCTCCCAGCCCTCCCAGTGCAGGAGCCGCAGGGTCCACCCAGCCTGCCTATTGCCTTTCTCTGTAAACTGTAGCTGCAGAACTGCCCTGACTGAAACAATTGCAGTTTTAAATTGACAAGGCAAGATTGTCAGGAAAAAGAAGGCAAAATGTTAGAAAATTCATTTTCATTCATACCCCGGGCAAAGTTTTGCTTTCACCTTTCTCAGACATGTGACTGGTTATACAACTTTAATTATTTGATAAGTCAGAGATTCTTCTTGCACCGAGAAGCTTACAATTTAAATTGACAGAACAGAAAATAATTAGAAACTAAGGCCCAGAGAGATTCACTGGTAAAGAACTACCGGTCTTTACTTAGCAGAAACCTGATGTCAAGCAGCTCTGTTCACTGCCGGAAACTCAGCTCCTGTGTGCAGAAGGGAGCTCTGAGGATGCGAGAGGAAAGAGAACTGCCCTTTTGCTTGCACAGGTATTACATGTGCAGACATTTTAAGGTGCAAGTAAAATGTCTCTGCTGTTGGATTTCAGTACAATTATGCCATTTTCTCATCTGCTAAAAACCTTGGAGTTGGAAACGAATAGTCTTATTATTTGGAAATTTGGGGGTTTGTGAGCTATACCTTTATACTGCCACAAAATAAAACTGGATTTGTGCTGTGAAATACAGAAAACATGCAGAAAAAAAAATACTTACTTGAAACAATTTATTTGCGTTTCATAAAATAATTTACAAGATTATTCTTAAGCATGGTATAAAGCTTTTCCAAATTTAAAAATGAGAAACTGGAACAAGTGGCTCTGCTTCAAAAAGCTCTGTTCATTTGTCCTTCTCCCACCAGAAAACATGAGCGGAACAGGAAGCGTCCTCAAAAACCGAGGCCAAAAAATGAAGGTTAGCAGGGTGAATTTGCAAAGATTTGGGCAGGAGAGAAAGGAAACTTGCAGTCCCCAGAAGAGGTGGGTTTGCAAGAACCAGTTACATATGCAGCCCTCATTTGCTGACATATAAACCTTCAGTCCAGATTGATGCTGCACTGCAAGCGATGTCAGCTCAGTTGTCATCCGTACGGCTCCGCTGTCTGCAAGTCAGAGCTGCTTTTGGTATTCACAACCTGTGCTAAAGTTCCTTAATGAGGAAACCTGTTGATTTGTACCATTTTCCTTTAAGAGTTTAAAAGCAAAAGAGAACTCTGTGAATGAAGTGATCGCTCTTCTCTCCTTTAACACGATGACAGCTTGCTCATCTTCTCTCCTCTGCTCACCCGGTTTTTCCTGGTATTGCTCCTGGTATCGCGTGCTCTGGAGACTGCAAATATGAAGTGGGAGAAACTCCACTTTTGTTCACCCCAGCAGCGAACATCTACTTCCACCTTTCTGAGCATGCAACTAGTTATGCAAAATCAATTATCTGATAACTTTGAAATTTCTTCTTATCTCCTGAAACTAAAATTTGATTTCTGTATTTCAATAAAAAGCTGAAAATCTTGCCTGTGGGACTCTGGCAAGCTGCAAACTGCTTACAGAAGAATCTCCCTGTAACCAGCAGTGATTCTCACTGCATTGGAATATTAATCATTTTGTTAGATCTATTGCTAATCTTGTTAAGACTAGAGAGAGGGGGCCTGACTCTGCCTGCCTTTGCACCATCCCGGGAAGGGTACAGTCCTCACTGCTGCTGTGCTGCTGCGCTGCTCTGGCGCTGCCTGTTGCGGAGGAGTGAGTGGTACCAAAGAGAGGAGCTGCTGCTGTTCAACAGTCTAAACCCATACTCTTTATATTGGGGATTTCAACTGAAAAATTATTCATAACAAGAAAGGAAGCATGAGAAATATTCACTTCATTAACCGTTAGATCAATAATGTTGCTTTTTCGTTAGAGTTACAGAAAATGTATTGAGATGTAAAACTGATTACTTCCACTTGACCATTTCTGCATTTTGTATTTTTTACATTTACAAAACACAGAAAGTAAAAAATTCTCATCTGGAAGGCCACCCAAACACAAGTGTTTTCCTAGTTTAAGTGACAAGTTTGGTTCATGCTTTTTGTATATGACATGAAGATAAAGTTGTATTGATCCATACAGTAAAAGAAGAATTGACCATTATGTCTAGTTCTGCTCTTTCACTGTGAGCAGAAGTG
This sequence comes from Anarhynchus alexandrinus, assembly GCA_008711295.1. NCBI lineage: Eukaryota > Metazoa > Chordata > Aves > Charadriiformes > Charadriidae > Anarhynchus > Anarhynchus alexandrinus. The sequence continues at coordinate 5,217,664 of VUYV01000052.1, read as the reverse complement.
GGACAAGCAGCCCAAAAGTTCCTACTTGCTTCTTTCACTGCAGTGTGTGCATACAAGTGACAGGGCACAACAGTCTCGTCAAAACCCACCAGATTAAATCCCCTGTTCGGTAAGTAGATTTTTATATGATACTTGGACTACAGATGGCTCAAAACTGTCATCCATAATCTGGAACAAGGGTGATTTCCCCCCTCACCCCACAAAGCATCACCACTTTGGAAACACTAAATGTAACTCCTGGTTACTTCAGGACAAGCAGGACAGGGCTCGCAAAAGGCATTTTATCCAAATACCCACTTCCCTGGCACTGACAGCCTCTCTGTTATGACCTTGCTGAAGGCACCGTAACTGTCCTACCTCTTAGAAGTAGTCAAGAAATTATCTGCAGTGGATTAGAAGTGCCTGCCCGTGGTTGTTGTTGGCAAGCAGTTCACAGTGGTTCCTAAAGACCAGAAATGCAATATGTTGGTATAGTACAGCCCATTCCTTTTGATGTATTATTAGTATTATTAGGTATTATTTCAACATGTATTATTAAAAGTTCTTCATTGTGCCAATTGTATTATCAGTAATTTTACCATCTGTCCTCATAGTCCTCATAGTTTCCTTTTGATTTGTTACTAAATGATGGGAGTTGGGGCATTTAATACACTTTGTCATTTGGCACTTTGTCATTATCAAGTCAATGATCTGTTCAAGTTTAATTGTACAACTTTTTAATATGTGAGCCCATTCCTGAAAGGACTCTCAGGCAGAGGCCCTGAACCCCCCTTTATGTCCATCACTACTCTGGCACATTCTCTTTCTGCAGGGCATCACTTTTTTGAAGTAATGTTCATGTTGGTGGCTGGAAGATGAGATTCCCTGGCACTGCAGGAACTCACCTAAAGGAATAATATTTTAATGTTAAGAATTAATTTGGCAGTTGGCCTAGGTGATGCTTGTAGGTCTCTTCCAACTGAAATAGTCTATTGTATTGCATTCTACAATTTAAATATTTCCCTTGGCTGCATTAAAGACAAAGTTTTTCTCAATTTTTATTGGTTTACTGCTAAAAGTTGACCTTGGGCTTGATCTTGGGCCTCTGCTTTCATCTTATTTAGTCTCATTTCATTCTGAGTAACCAAATTTCAGGGGGTAAAAGTTTTCCCTTTCTCAAGTCCTCTGTGCCAACACTCATGGGTGATTTGGTACCAGTAGCATGAAGCTGCCAAGCCGCACAGAAAAGTTATATCCTCTGAGCACCCTCAAGCAGTGAAGCTTTGGTCTCAGTGATGACAAGTGACATATTGCTTATTAAAGATAATATCTTGCCAGCTCACATCCCTCACTCCCTTTTTCTTTCTGCAGTTGCAGAGCTAGTGAAACCAGGCTTGTCTCTCAGCTCTTCAGCCTTTTTTTTTTTTTTTTTAATCTACTTAGTTATATATCAAAAAGTTTCAGTCCCTCAGGCTGTGGCCATGCTGGTAGAAAACAGTACCGTGACCTGGATGCAGATGCTGGACCATGACTGCCTTTGTGGTTAAACTGCTGGAGCCATGCCTGGCATTTGGGACCACTCCCAAAAGCTGGTTTGGATGCAGCCATCCTACTTCGAAGGCTAAGCATGTTTAGTTGCATGGAGATGGCCAGACTGTGGCACTTGGCCACAGGGAAGTGGAGAAGTAGCCTCTGAGTAGGCAGGGGTGACCGATCTCTTGTTCAACCTTCAGTATCTCCTTAGGGCTGTGCACAAGGTTAGTCCACTGCCTGGGGCCCCCTCAGAGGTGAGGACTGGAGAACTCATTCATTGTAAAGCCTGCCCAGCAATAACATCTGCTTTCCCATACTGGCATCAGGAAGTTGAAGACCTGAGTTCAGTTTCTACCTCTTCCTGAACTGGAGGAGATCCACATCCCCCTCTCCCCCCGACTTCCAGCTGAGCACCCTGCCCACCAGGCGTGTGTGCCAGCAGACACCTTCCTTGCTTCTAAAGCAAAGTGCCTATGCACAGATCACAGCAGGAGAACCTAACGAGATGGAGGGGACACCCCACCATAGTGCTTCAGGGCACTAGGTTGATGGTGTGTAGATCAGGGAGAGCTGAAATCTGCTCCCCAGGTCCACCTTCCAGGAATGAAAACACCCGTAACAGCCGTGCTCTTTCTGGGCTGGAGCTTAGGCTGTCAGCATGTAGTCTCTGGAGATTAAGCAACGCTAAAGCAACTCTTTGCATTATTCCCAGATGACAACAAATTTCTGGCCAGAGCTGACTTCTGGCTCCTTAACTCATACATGCTGGGATGCACCAAAGCCCAGGCCAGGTGGCCGTTTCATTTTCCAGATTACACTGGAAGTTGCACCCAAGTTCTGTCTAAAGCATCAAAGTGGATCATCTGAATTTTGCAAGGAAGTAAATGGGAACTTTATGTGACTTGTTCAAAAAAAAAAAAAAAAAAAAAAAAAAGAAGTGGAAATCATTGGGCACAGAAAAGCCCAAATAGGACATTAAATGTCAGCAAAGCAAACAGTCCTGGAACTCACCAAACCTCGTTCTTATCCCACGCAGGTCTCTGGCTGCTTCCAACATGAATATATTTGCAGTAAAATGTTGGGCTGCTGTTATGATATGCTGCTTTTTTTATTTTTAAACTTAGGTTTAGGAAAGATTTATTGGCAGCTGCTTCTACTCCATATTGTTGACATTTTGAAATAGAGGAATGTATTATTAATTTGGGTCATTTTTATTAGTACAGCAGCTTACTTATGAAAGACACTGCTGAGACTATAAAACTGAGCTGTACAAAAGCCATTTGGGAATTGAGCTAGTAAACTAAAATAGATCCTAACAAAACAAATTGAATAATACAGAAATGTTTGTCAAAGCCAAAAGTCAGGCCTTAATATTTCATGTTGCTAAAATTACTGTACATGTTTATGCAGTTGATTCATTGAGAAATACTAGGGAAGAGTTGAAAAGACAATCACAATTAACACATTTTGAAGGTTTTTTTCTCCCTGAAACATCAAAATACAAAGAGGCAAAATATGTAGGATTTAAGTCAGACAGCAGGAACAGAGGTCAATTGCAATTTTCAATTAATATATGGGCCTGAGTCACACTAAACTCAGAGGCTTGATTATCAGATGGAAATCTTTTGATGACGATCTCCAGTGAAACAGAACAGCTATTTTTTCCCTGTATACCTCCTGACCTAATGGGAGTGCACCACCATAGTTCATTGTTGAAAGTTTTAGGGTTCTTAATCATACTTCCAGTGCCAGGAGAGGGAAATTCAGGGGCTGGGGCATGATAGCATCAAAGCATCACGGGCAACAATGGTGATAACGACCATGTGCTCAGTTACTGAAGCTACTCATCACACGCAAATCACTGAACATCTCAAACACTTCATATAGTAAATCACCATCTTTTATAACTTTAAAAATATATTACTTTTTCTTTGTTTTTGCAGCAGAGGATATCTGACCTCATACTTGTATCCTTCTAGTCCAGATGAACAAACCATTCGTTTTCAAAAGGAAATGTTGCAGAGCTAGTGAGGGTTGTAGAGGGAGAGCTGGCAGGGTGGCAAAGACGGCACTGTATGTCAGCTTTGCGCTGCCCACTCCTGGGGGGGCTTAGGGAGGACTCAGGGGATGTTTAAGAGCTCCTCAGGCTCCTTATGCCTGGAAGTGGCTCCAAGGGGCAATATAGCTGCCAGGATTTGTGTGTGCAGGGAAGTCTTGCCCCTGTTCTCCTCCTTTCCAGGACACCTTCCTTAAGGCAGGTCCCAGAAGAAATATGATATGACAACTGTCCTGACGGCCGCACACCATATGAACGGCTCCCTCTAATATGGAAATCTTTTCAGGATGATATAACCAGCATCCAGCTAAATTTGATTAGGGAAAAGCCAGCCTTGGTGAGCCATGCTTGCCCAAGAACATGTGTAGACCTGGGAGCAGGAGCACACCAGGAAGCAGAAAAGAAATAATGTACCAGGTTCCTTTGATGTAATTTCTCATATTTAATTTAAGAGAAATAGCACAGATCTTCAGACTCTCTCTCTGCATTCAGCCCCAGTAGCACCAGTAAGCATGAATCCAGTGAGCAGAGGGGATTACACTGTTTCTCTCTCTGTCCCCTTCCTTCCTCCTCCAGCCCTGTGAACTTCTGAACAACCCAAAGCATTGGAAAAAGTGCAAACAAAAGTTCTGGTCAGTTCTGAGTTCTGTCTAAATTGGGTTTCCTTTTCAGAAATTTAAGCTCTGACACTGTCAACCTACCTATTTCTAATGAAGACCTGAAAACAAATTACGTGAAAGATATTACATATTTTCCACTAAAGAAGAATGTTTTCAAAATATGAATGGAAAGAACACAGGAAAAAAACAAGGCAGTCTGTGACTAAGAATGAAGTCCAAAATGAACAGGCTTTCCTATGGTTCCTAGGAAACTGAATTCCGATTTAAGAATCTAGTGTGAGAAAAGCTGTATCTGATGAATGGTAGACAGAAGAGGGAGACCTGGATATATGCAGAACAGGCCTTCATTTTAGGGGAAATTTTCAACAACACTAGGGAATTCTGGTACATACCTAGAGAATTTGAACATACAAAAGTGTGCTTCTAAAGTTTACAGGCTAAATAGAATATTTTTCCCTATGTTATCACTCCTTACTGTCTGCAGAGCCATGAAAAGCTATTTCCTTTCATTGTGAAGAGTTACACTAGGGATTGTAGGAAAATGCAGTAAATCCAGTCTCTATCAGTCTTGCAGTTTGAGAGACCACTCGGGAGGGGAAAAAAATATTTAAAAAAGATATTTTTCCAAAACATTTCAATAAAAAGAGCCTATTGTCCTACAAAAATGTGCATAATGTAGGCAATATTCAAGGAATCTTATGCTTTCTTCTTTTAATTTTTGGTCATTTGTATTGACTGTGGAGTGATATAAACCTTTATAGGTACCATCTACCTATCCACCAGCTGTCTGCTGTGAAGCTGCATTAAACACCTGTGACTTGTTTTGATTTCCCTTCATAAAGGGCACTTGGATGGCTTTTCAGAGGGCTGATAATTAAGAAAAATAGCTTCATGCTTGTACCCTGGAGACTGGGAAAGTAAACAACTCAAATGTTAAGTGCCTTCCTTTCTAACAGCTTTGTCATCATGAGGTGGTTCCCAAACTGGTTTCCAGGTGAGGAAGCTGGGACATCTTTTGTCTCTTCTGCAGTAAATGAGACTGCTCCTCCATTTGCAAGGCCATTTACCGCTATCACTCTGTAGTGTTAAATTTAGTTATAATTTTTTATGGAGCCAGGACCATAGCTCACATAAGGGAACAGAGAGACTTCCACTGACTCCAGTGGGTGTTAGACTGGTCCCACAGATCATAGTATGAAAAATTTGCTTTAGCCATTTTGGGCTGAAGTGACAATACAACTTAAAACCTACTGTAGTCATAACTAACTATTGGCAAAGTTTACTGGATATCGGTAATGACATTTTCATTAGTTCAAAGAACACTATTTGTGGCATGTCACTTGCAATGATAATTACAAAATTACAGCATAAATATAAAAATAATTTCAACTAATTGAATTCTCAAATTGCTAATGAGTCAGCTGGGAAACAATGAGAAATAAATCATGGCCTCATGGGAAAAGGAAGGAACTCTACCACGCTGAGTACAGGAAATAATAAAATAGAGAAAAGGGCATTTGCAGGTTAGTAGGATTAGCAGCAAACTGTTGAGGTTGTTACAGTGGATTGCTAGTTTACATCCAACTAGGACGGGCCTTAAGATGTGCTCTGAGGTCTTTCTGTGGGCTGAAAGAATAAGAAGGTCATGGAGTTGTGCCAGTGCTACTGAACAAGTTGCCACAACAAGAGGTGAGGTTGGAGAGAAAAACCTGTGCTCCATGGGCTTTGTAAGAAGTTCAGCACCAGTCCCTTGCTGATGATGCGCCATGCTATGGCCACCTTAAAACCTCTCTGTGCTTTGTGTATACACTATGGGCTGGGACTTGCCCCTGTGCAAGTATTGGTCCTTGTATAGGACCTTGCATTGGCCGCACTTAACATCTTCATGTCCTGGAAAAAAAGAGGCCAGTTTGCAATACCTACCAAATAAGGGAACACTGCAGTCCTCTTGAGAACAGAGTGATAAGGCGAGAAGATGGAGCCTTTCAGTACGTAAAGGGGGCCCACAGGAAGGATGGGGACAAACTTTTTAGCAGGGTCTGTTGCTGTAGGACAAGGGGTAATGGTTTCAAATTAAAAGAGGGAAGATTTAGACTAGATAGAAGGAAGACTTTTTTTTATAATGAGTGTGGTGAAACACTGGCACAGGTTGCCCAGAGAGGTGGTAGGTGCCCCATCCCTGGAAACATTCCAGGTCAGGTTGGACGGGGCTCTGAGCAACCTAATCTAGTTGAAGATGTCCCTGTTGGGGTGGTTGGACTAGATGACCTTTAAAGGTCCCTTCCAACCCAAACTACTCTATGATTCTATACGAGGCACGAGCGACCCACTTCCCACCCCAGTCTGGAGCCAGACCCAGTACAGGAGCATTGATGGGGCTGAGATCTCTCCGTTATCAGTACAACTATAATCCATGGGGCTGTACTGTTTCAGGAGCTTAGCTGGTATCTTCACTGCAAGAAGTGCATCCAGAGCAAACCTCATGAAAACTGTTCTGTTTTCCACTCTGGTGTGGTAATACATTGTGGTCATAGTCCACAGAAACTCAAGCCATGAGTTTTTGTTTGTGTCTATGTGATGCTAGGATGTGGGTGGTAATTAAAATGAATTTAGAAGATAGGGGAGTAACAAAAAGGAAACAAAATTATTATTGACTGAAAACTGAGCTGTGATTACGTAGGGTAGAGCAGATGAATCAAGGTTAAGGGACAATGGAGACAACATGATGGCAAACACTTGAGAAATTGCAGCAATGGAAAGTCGTGCTTTGTGTAGGATGACATTAGGCTAGGGAAAATTTTGAGGAATATTCCCCAGAACTGTTGGTGAGAATCTCATTATCTGAGTCAGAAAAACTAGAGGAAAAAAAGGGGCTTCAAAATATTTCTGGTGGAAAAATGCTGTCCAGTTGGAAAGATGTACCTCAAGACATGACATTTTTCTACCATTTCTAGATATGGGAATTATAACCTTCACAGCTGCAGAGAAACACACAGCACATTGGGTTCTTGTCTTTTGGAAATTAAGTGATGTAAGTTATAATAAAAGGATATCAAGAATACTTTTGACAATATGTTTAGGGCTTGACTAAATAACTGATGTACCAAACCCAGTGAAGACTGATTAGAAAGGAACCCGCAGTCATGCAACAGAAGAAAAAAAAGGTTTATTCACATCTTTTTCAATCCACATGTGATGATCTACTGCAAACCTAACCATAGCTGTGATTAGGACCAGTGGCCAGTAAGTCATTTTTTCAGGCTGCTAAAGCAATTGATTGCCACTGAAATAGAAAACTTCAAATGAAGCTGTGGAAGATGTTGCTTGGGCAGTACACATAAGTGAATTTGTTAAGCTGCACACAAGTGTGCCACTCCAATTGCACAGTTATATCCTCTGGTCAGAATTAATTTAAAATTACAGAAAACAATAGACACTTAGGGCTTGCACCATGATATGCTGCTACATGTTAACTTCAAAAATCCATGAAAGAAGATCAGGTGGCCATAAAAGGTTGTATCTGCAGGATCAGGACCAGCAAGTCATGCCTTTCTAATCTTTCATGTTTTGCACACCATTCTGGTGTCTGATAAGCACCACTGTGAATTTCTAACCACCTTGTAGCTATCCTTGTCCACTTCCTGGATAGGACAGTGGCTGGAATTTGGAAAGCTTTGCACTGGTTCCAGGTTCTGCCCAAGATTTTGTGTCAATCATTTTTATGAATTAGGACAGCTACTTAACAACTCAGTACGGTGGTTTCCATTTGTACCCTGGGCAGCACAACACAACCCCGGCAGGCGCAGTTCAAGACTGAGCCCTCCATTTCAATGTCCATGTGTAGTGCCTGCAGTCTTCTGCAGCTCAGTTCAGGTGACCAGACGAGGTGTCTGGAGCCTTTTGAGATGCCCTAGGGTACCTCAAGCACCCACGTGAGCTTCATAGGTACGACACAGAAAATGTAGGGGTACTGTGGGGTGTCCTGGAACACCTCAAATGGCTCTAGACATTTAGGTTTAAGGGCCTGAATCACAGCCTGGATCTGTGTTGACTGTAATGAAATTTGGAAGCACACACAGACGGCTACAGGCTGAGTCCTCAATTTAGGTATCTTGAACAATAATGTGCCCAGTTTTTCACACTTCTCTATCCCTTTGCAAAAGACAAAAGCGTTCAATCATCTTACACATTTACATGAACCACCGACCATGCTGCTTCTCCTGTACCTGTCACTATGGTACTGACCTCCTTGCTTGGACACTCTCCTTTGAGTCATCCCCCAAAGCATTGGGACAGTCTGGAGCACACAGCTGCTTCTATTTCTATGATTCTGCCAGAAATATTAAGTAACCTTTGACGGGTGAGCCCACACAGCATAACCTGATAGAGAAAATCCTCTTCTTCAGAGAGAGAGAAATAGTTGCACAAGGAGGAAACAAATATTTGAAATGTTGAGGTTTGGGCTGGTTCCAGACCTGGATAAAAATTTGGACCATTTCCTAGCATGGTCAGCCAGGTTTACACAGCGCTTTTACTTGCCTCAGGGAAGCTAACATTAGATCCCTGCTAACAGAGGGCACCTTAAATTTAATTCAGCTTTATTATTAACTGGTAGTAGCATAAGTGATATTTATCTAAGAAAGAAGCGGGAAGAAATGAGTACAGAGGCCAATTTATGTCTTAGCCATCATATTACTGTAGAATTCTAGATGGCAAAAATTAATGGTAACTCTAATGTGCTTTCCCTGACAAGAGAGATGCAAAATCAGTTTATCTGAAGAAGTATACAGGACAGACAAGAAAATATATTCAGGGCAAGTCCCAGGAGATATCTAATTAGTCCTGGAATTAAAAACGGATATTGCAGACTGCATGGCAAATTACTGAGACAGTTACAGTGTGATGAGGTCTCCCAAAAAGTGCTTTCTTAATTATGCCGGAAAAATGTGTTTAAATCATCAGCATACTAACATGTCTGATGGATATCAGGAATATTTAATTGACTTTCCGTGATGAACACATGTAGCCAGTTAATCTGTTATTCCTAAAGACTCTCATATCCAAAATCCAGCCCTACTCCCTTCCAAGGGTTGAGGGAAGGCTCTGGTACTCTCTTCCATTTACGTGGCGCTCTGGAAAGAGCCAAACATTACATTGAAAAGCTCTGAAAAGACAGGCTTTCTAGTGTTTACTGTAATCATTCCTTATTAACTTGAAATAGGGTTATGGAAGCACTGGACAAAGGAACTACTTTGTGTGGGATGAAGTCAGAAGATAAAATTAACCAAGGTAAATACTTTGTTCCCTTGGTTTCCTATGTTCTTAAATTTCTAAGGAACTTGGAAAAGAATGGAATATGCAATGTGGAAAAAACATCCTTCATAATTCTGTAGAAGCATATGAGTGATAGTAAAAAGGGGCTGCTCCTTCCACAGGTGATTTAAATAATTTATTTTCTCACCCACTTAGCTTTTTTGTGTTTCACTTTTAGCAAAAATGTTAAAAAGAACTGAGCATCATTCTGTGTTATGCATTTACACAGGCAAAATACCCTGAAGAAACAAAGACAAATTGTCAAAATCATATCAGGTAAGAGTGAAAGCTGACTGAAGACAGAATTTTGGATCATGGTTAGGAGACGCTTTCCAGCAGTTGTACTCACTGTTTCGTAACTGATTTTGACTTATTGATTGTAAATGCAAAACTTCCTAAAATAGCTTGAGCTGCAGGTGATACAATAGCTCTTCCTTTGGTGGAAGCAGAAAAACTGCTCAAAGCCTTTAGATACTGAGGTGGCACAGACTAGTCAGGGCCCTGTCTCATGTTCAACATCATGCTCTGACTGAGCTTTCCAAAAAACACACTTTTATTACCTAAAAACTTACTTTACAGACTGAGTTCTTTCTAGGAAGCCCAGGAGAGTAAGTGTCCTCACTGAGTTTCAATGCTCAGCCAAGTGTCTGTACGTGTCAGTGTGCTCCAAGTGCAGAACTAGTGCTCATCATCTCGTGTTTTGTTTTTTTTTTTCCTTGTGCAACATTAAAGAATTCTACATAAATCCAAAGGCTCTCTCAGATTACTGTTGGTTCTTTTATGAATCCAGTGCAAGCAATCAAAACCAAAAAGATCCCCCTTCCACCAACGGCTGATCAGTTACTAATTTGGTCCAGCGCAAAGCTAATACCAACCCTGTTGGAGCTCAAACACTGCTGATTTTGCACCGGTGTGGATTAGGGAGCACTCGGGAAAACAGGTCATGCAGCTCCGAGGTGGCCACACTGCCTGGAGGATGGTCACTCATTAAATGGTTACAGCTCATAACAATGTAACTTCACCTTAAAATTTGCTAGGCAGGAAAAAGCCTTCTTGCTTGCTGCTAATGTGTTGCTTTACATGAGGAAAAATAGGTGTTTTGTAAAATCTATGGCACTGAAGACCTGGCAGCTGTGTTAAATTGTAGTTCAGAATCTTGCTGGTCAGTCTGGTCTAGTGGGCAGCATTGCTTCTTTCAGTGGATAGACTTGCTCAGGCGAGTGTTTTCCTCCCCACCCTCCAAAACACCAAAATCTCACTTGGCTGCATCCAAACCATCCACTTTGTCAGGGAACCTGCTGATGGTGCTCCTGGTGTGGGGTCCGTGGCTGAACACAGGACTCCAGTTGGATCAGGAGCAGAGACTTTGGTGCTCAGGCTGGAATTAAGTGTCCTTCTGATTAATGCATAAGCAATCCTTCCAGTGTCCTCATGTGAGCTGCCCAGGACTGCTGCTGTGTGGGGATAAAGGGGATGATGCATCTGCCCATGCACGCTGTCAGGCAGGAGGAGGAAGAGCGTCAGAGAACAAGAGAAATGGTTGGTTCATGATGATGCCACCACCCCAGGTTGCTCACTGAAGCTGCCAAGACCAGCGCACATGTTGAGAAAAGTGTCTTTCTTCATCTTAGGAAATTTGTATCATTTGCCAATAAGCAGGTTCAGTTGAGAATTTCCCTGAAGGTTTTGAGAACATCATTTTCCAGTGGGTGATGGGCAATTTAGGATTTTCCCATTAACCCTTCTGTAGAGAAATAGCCAGGCCTGATGGAGAAGCCTGTGTAGTTAAACCTCATTGATTTCTACAGATCCAGAGGGATTGCTGTAGGATAGTTAATGATAAAAGAGAAAGTTCACCAAAAAACTTACGAGACAACAGTCACTTTGCTTTCTGGCTTTATTCTCAGTTACAAAAAGAGAAGCCCACAGGAAGGTGTTAAAATTTTCAAGTATCGAAGCCAACTTGTGTGAAAGGATAATTGACTTTTCCATCTAAGTTACTTTGGACTGAAGAGCTTTTTGAGTGTTGTCTGGTTTGTTGGTGAAGGTTCCTGAAGCAACCCATCCTGTTTCCAGCCCATGATGGAACAACGCAGCTTCCCCTATTCCTTTTTAGGACATGTTTCATTCTTGTGTTTGTGTCTGAATCTATCACATGGTTCAACTCCTTCCCTCCTTTCTACAGGTCTCTTGGTTGATATTTCTGTCCCACATCACAATTAACACATCTGGCTTCAGGCTGACGGTTCTTTTTTTCAGCCACCTGAAAGCTCAGTGGTGTAACTTTTAGACACAGTGTATTGAGAAAATTGAAATAAAAGATTATGTAATATTTCATTTGTCATGAACATCAAAAAAATTTGCACATAATATATTAAAAACATAAGATAATGAGACTGTCAAAGCTGTGGAAACCCCATTCATCTTGTTAAACTTAGAAGAACTTGATGGCAGTAGATCACAGCTTGTTCTACCTGGGAGCAAGGAATATGCTCTGAAAATTGTGGGTCAGCGATAAAACTCTTTGGGCAGTGCAGTTAAAATGTATCATGAAACTGTATATAGATCCACAGTCTAGTGTTCAGAAAAGGCTAATCTTTTTTTTAACTATTTACTGTGTTAGCAGAGAAAACCTGGTTTGCCCTGTACTATATAGAGCAGGTCCCACGTCCAGCCTATATGTGCAGAAGGTATCCAGTACTCACATTGATATACTGAACATAATAGTGACAGTGAGTAGATTTTTTTTCCCCATTTCTCCGTTATCATTTCTTACTGTAACTTTTAGAGTATTTGACCTCTGTTTGGGGACTCATTTCATTTTAACGAGGTACTGCAGTGACAAAGAGCCTCAGCTGAGCAGCTCATGGGACAGGTCATTAACCTTGTTGGTAACATTTCCTCATGTCATCTCACACTGTCACCTTCTGGCTGTAATTTACTCTTTAACGTGAAAATGTTTCTGAGAGACTGAACAAGACACTAAGGTCTACGAAAACTAAAAGCTCACATAGGCACATCGTGGCCATCATTTGGCACTTGGTACCTCTTTGCTGGCAGTGTCTCATCTGCCTGCGCTCACACCATCTCTCTGATGATGATGCCTCTTCCCAAAAGCCTGGGCTGAGGTATTGGGAAAGCAAAGCTTTAATAAGGACATCGTCCAATGGAAGGACAGCATTTTGTGTTCTAGTTTAATAATGGCAGACAAATCCATTTGAAAGGCTTGTGTCATTTTGTCTGAGTGTTTGAGGGATTTCTTCTCTCTTTCCAGAGATTCTCCACTAAGACTTTTGCATCTGAGATTTCAGCACAAAGTTATTTTTTCAGCATGAACCCTTGTTAGAAAAGCAGGAGTTCAGGATTACAGGAGCTGATTTACAGCCAGAGGATGTGAAAATTATTGCAAGATAAGTGGAAAGGGCTGGACATGGAAAAGAAAGCAGCTGTATGGTTTCCTGATCTGATAAGGGCTGCTAGAGGAATAGCAATGTAGATGATGTGCACGTAAAAAGGGAACTTGGGTTCTTGAGTCAGAGTAGATATGGCAAGAAATTGTATGGTCTGTAAGAAGCAGCTATGGAAATATGACTGAAGAATTTGGCTGGAGGAAGAGACAAAAAAAGTTTGATTTGTCATGTGCAAAAGTTAACCTGGATCTGCTGTGACAATTTAACAGCTGCAAAGTGTCAGTGACTTTAGAAAATGATTTTGATGAAATCTTCAGTTACAGTTTCAGGATGATTCAAAAAGAGGAATTATTAGCCGCCTCTTGAACTCTGCAGGATCTTTTTCTACCTTTGCCAGGTCCTGCTCTTACTCAACATCAGGGAACATTTTGGAGATGGGATTTTGATTTGTAGAAGAGACAGCAATAAGAATACTAGGGAGAGGCAAAGTCAGATAAAATTAGTTTCTATTTTTTACTCTGCTGTTGACATTGAAACTTTTGACAGTTCCTTTAATCTGTCTTTTCTGTGTCATGCATAGGTAGAAATGGAAAAGTAGAGCTTTTCTCAGGAATACTTTCCATGTGAAATTATATTTTTTTCCATGAGCAAAGGATGAAATAATGAAAAAACATTTTTTCTTTTCCCACACTCACAAACTTTCACTCCCAGCTTTTGTAAAGCTGAGAAGTAGTAAGAGAGTGTGAAGAAGAGGAGAAAAAATATATTTCATTTTTAAAAGTAACACCTTCCCTTTAACATGCTTGACAATTTCCAAATACAACAGTTTCACTTGAAAAGTAGCACTTCTAATCCTTTCCTACCATTTCACAGCTGGTAAGGCTACAGGTGAAACCTGCGTGGAGAGTGCACACACTTCGCAGTTCTGCAACAGAACACTTAGGCAAAAATCTTCCTGACACTTTTCTTTTCATTTTTTTTTTCCTTTCAATTTTTATAAGTTATGCCTCTGTCTGACAAATAGCTTCTCCTTTAAAACAGGTTTTGCGTCCAGTTATACTTGCAGATGATAAGCATGTTGGAAAAATGTTGTTTGTCTCTTGTTGTGGGTGTGATAATATTCCTGAGGGCTCCTACAAGAGGCTTATTGCTTATAAACAATCCCTGCACCCTGCAGGAGAAGAATTAACCTCAGAAGCCCAACAGCCACAGGAACAGACTCAAATTATTGAACCAATAGAAAGCACTGAAGAGCAAAAGCTAAGACTCATGGTAAGATACAGGATTTCATGCATGGGCCCCTGGTGCATCATAGACACAATGTAGGTGCTGGTGTTCAGGACAGCAGTCTAGCTCCAAGTTCTAAGCCTGATTAGATCACAATAAGCTTTTTTTTTTTTTTTTTTTTTTAATAGATAATAAAAGTCCTTTACGCAAATAAAGTTCTTCAGCTGGGTTTGCCCAAAGGTGCTTCTGCCTTGGCTGGCCTGGTTGTATAGGCATGTATTGCCTGCCTAAAATGGTGTGTGGTCCCCAAACAGAGCTTTTCCATGCCTACATTGCCAAAGTGCCCTGCTGGGCTGTGCATGGTGTTCCTATATATAATCACAGGACCATGGTCTACTCTGACATTGTCAGGTGGTATCAACCACCTGATTTTGGTCCTGCCACCTTGCTGGGTGGCTGAGAAGCAGGGTAAACCCTGCTGCTTTGGGGTGTCAGTGCCTGGCCATTATCCTTCCAGCAGGAGCAATGCTTCTCATTGAAATAAAAAGCACGCCCCATCCCTGTGAAGCTGCGACTGTGCATGGTGCGTGTGGATGTGTGAACATGGGGGCTGACCTGTGCCTGCCCCTGGACACACCAGGGGTGCTTGTGGCCTTCCTGAATCCTATAGCCCTCTCCTAGCCAAGGTAATAATGTGTGTGTGCATGTGTGTGTGTAATTGAAGTTACCTTATTGAAGCTTCCTTATTAAAGCTAATGCATCATGATCGAATACGTGAAGATATCACCTGGAAATGCTGCTTTAAACTTTCTACACCATATATTGGTAGAGCACTTCGGCTGGGGCAAAGTGGCTTGGCTAAATAAATATGTTAGAAAAATGCCTTCTTCTGCCTATCCAGATAATGCAGAGCTGCAAAGTTACTATCTTTCTTCTAGACTGGGTTTTATGTAATCGTTTCAATATTCCATTTTAATATGCCCATGTATCTATGGATGAATCTTGATTGTTCTCAAGTGAAATATTGTGAATCAAATCATGATGACAGATTCTTGACTATTTAATTAATGTGTTAGCATGTATCTGTAATGCTTGATTCCTACAAACGACAAAATTAACAACTTCATTTAACTATGTTGTTCTCAGTGGAAAAGAGCACACTTAAATGCTCCGTGGTGCTATTTACACCTGCTTAATTACTTGTATTTACAAATTGTCTAAATTACTTTGCCATAGAGGATGATGGGGACCACAGTCCATGAATAAAATTAAAACTTCAGACTTCCGATGCCAGTTTGGTATTCTGCCTTTGTCAGAGGTGATTTGGAGTCTGTTCGTATGAGGAATAATCCATAACTATTTATACATCTTCCTGTCTTGTACCCACAAACACCTCAGTTTAGATCAAAATTATAATTTTATGCCATGTCAGTAAAGCAAGAGGGAGTGTTGTTATTACTATTATTATTATGTTTTGGGGGAGTGAGCTAAAGGCATTGGAAATGTGGGTTCTGTGTTACCTTTGGACTTGGCATATGTGTCCCATGGTAAAATCATTCTTGCCCATCCATTTCCAAACCCAACGCTGAGATGCAAAACCTGATCTACTTGTTGGGGCAAGTGTTCTTATTTAGATAAGGGCTTAATCTGAATATATTCTGGACCTGGATTTTGAGTTCCTGAGTGGCTCCTGCCCTCATAACGGGCCAAACCAAACTGTTGCTCTACGTTGTTGAAGACCATGCTGGGACCAAAGCTTCACAGCTACGTTTGTGGCCTGGTGGCTCTGTCAGGCAGCCCTGATCTCCTTTCTGTACAAAGTACCAGCATCAGGTCCTATTTATTGCCTATGGAAATCAGGAGTCACAGACTCATGGCCTTTGAAAGCCATTAAGTTTCTATTTATTTTAGAGAAGGCAGCAGTTTCAAATGAGGTGCTTTGCACAGCTCACACTTGAAGTTCATGGCATGTTTTATAAAAGGCTGAATTCACCAATGACAGTGGGGAGGAGACATAGCACCCGGGAAATTATTTCAGTGGGAAAAATGACAAGCGTATGTCAGTATTGAACGGATTCTAGCTGATATATACTGCTTTTGGAATTGGGCTAGAGGAGTATAAGGGATTGACCAAATACAATGCAGGCTAAAAATAAAACATCGGTGTTATACATAGAAAGTAAAAGTATACCAATAAATCTCTAGAAAATTTGTTATTAATTCTCCCATTAAGTACTCCAAATCATCTACTTCCTTCTTGTTTCTTTTAGTAATTCTCAACTGTTTCTCAATACCCTATTTGTAAAAGAGTGAAGAACATTGAACAAACATGGTTCAATCATATTGATGACAACCAGAGAAGTTCTTTAAAGTCAGAAGTAGAAGAATAGCTGTCCTTTTATGCCTTGTAATTAGAAATTATATATTAAAAAGTACAGCTCTTCTTCATGGTTCATTAAGAGCAATTATATTCTGTAAATGTATTCTAAGACAAAATTGAAGTTCACATATATTTTAAAAATCTTATTGAGTCCTAGATGAGAATACTGTTTTATTGATTGAAACCCTCACAGACATGGAAATCAATTAATTAGTCTCATTAAAAGAGCAAATAATTTTCTAAAATTATTTTCTATTTATCAAAACAGAATGTATATAAATGTAATGAAATAACATAAAAATGAAATGTAGAAGTCACAATAAAAAACTTGTACTTTATTAGATTTTTCTTGGGAGTTCACAGATATGTTTGACATAGGCTGCACAGCATTGCCTTTTTGGCAACTCCGGTGAACAATCACAACTGTAACATCTGTTCAAATTGAAAAAATTAGTAGGATAACCAACTCTGAGACAAATAAGTGAAATTTCTTCAGAGGAAACAAACATCAAAAGCACAACTTTATTCTCTGAAAATAGATAACCAACAGATGATAACTGTAAAATAGTGAAGATGACTAAAACTGGTGTATTAGCCTGCAATCTCCATTGCCAGAGTCGGCTCCTCCTGCGTTGTACTCCTCCACCCAGGACTGTTACCTGCAGGAGGCAGAAAATTCTTTGCTCAGTGCCAGTTTCTGGATACATGTTAAGCAGTTAATAAGAGCATTAGTAATACTTCGAGCTCATGTAAGATGATGAAGCCTTCAGAGCCTTTCCTGTCCCTTCATTCATCCTTGCAACATCCCTTGCAGGAGTCAGGAAAGCGTTACTATCTTTATTTTTCAGCCAGGAAAGTGAGGAAGCGGCGTATTAAGGTATAAGTGCAGGCAGCCCTGGGGGAGAGAGGAGGTGCCAGCCTGGTGGGACAGCCCTGTCATCCCTCTGAGCAGCCTCGGTACCCAGCATGAAGCTGCCCTGGTCCGGGTGCAAGCACTCAGCACTCAGGGTGTCAGCTGGGCAGAGCCAAATCTCCGTGGACATCTCTATCGATTCATCTTCCTCCCTCTTGTTTAGATCCTTATCTAGATCTTCTCCATATACAATGTTATTTTGGGTTTATCTTGTAAGCAGCACATCATGTTCCAAAAAGTAACAACAAAGCTCTTTTACTCTAAAATGAAGGAGTCTGTTGTACCTGTGTAATTTTGCACTCTTTTTATTCCACACTTCTTCCTTGTATGAACAAAGTCATAGGTGTTTGTGAAAGGGATCTGGCAAGAGGCTGAGGGCCTGAGCACTGGGGCTTCTTCTTTTTTGTTTCTTTCCCACTGGAGTTTTTCTATTTTGTATAAAGCAATTAACATTTGCTGGGCCAGCAAGGAATACTGCTCAGGAATAAGAGACTCACTTGATACCTGTGTGGTCTGTTGGGGTTGTACAAGGCACAGCGTCAGCTCTTGGCCCCCAAACAAGCAAAGCGCCACTCTCAGAACTGCTACGTTTTGTGATGGGGAAGTACCTCAGAACAAAGGCAGGTCAAAAGCAGAGAAACCCACCTTGAAATAGCCCATAGCGAGGTGGTTGAAGCAGGTACCTGGGTTTGAACCTGGACCTTCTACAAGCCTGATGACTGTCTTCACCCACAGGACTGCTGACAGCTCTTGGTTTTTGTTTTGGGTTTGTTTTTTTTTTAATCTGATGAGAAGCTCAAGGCTGATTTCAAGAAATGGTCCTGATAAAAGCTTTATCTTTTTATTTACTTATTTGTCCCAACAATTGCCCAAAGTGGCAATTCACAATAAGAAACGTTTCATCAAAAAACCTTAGGTCAGCTCAACTTTAAACCCCTGCACTGAGGTTGATGGCATTTGGGTTAGGATGCCCTACAGTAGGTCATTTTGCTTCCATACTTCCAGTTAATTGCATGATGCTTTTAAAATATTACAGCCTGGAAAAAAACCCATAAGTTACATGTGTTTCATCGCAGGATCCAGAAACTACCTGTTTCAAATGGAAGTATTTTTAGAGGCCTCCATTTAGATGACGGGTCACTGTGCTCGGCAGAGCAGGGAGCACCCACCAAGGACAACCCTTAACAAGCAAGGTCACAGCAGAGGAGGCAATCGGTGGCTGGAAAGAGAAGAGGCATAAAATGGCCTGATTTCATCTCCAAGACTGGTACAGTCTCTGCCCAGTTTCACTTTTTACCGACAAGCCTCTAAAACTAATAAGCCTGTGAGGATTAAAATGAGGCTAAAGGGGTACAAACAGTGGGTGTCCTGCTCTGGCACACAAGGTAATCTCTGCAGACAAGTCCCTGAGGGGTTTTGTGTTCAAGAAAGCACACATATGGTGAAGGCAAGATGCAGCCTGGCAACACCACGAACAAGCCTGTTGCTGCTTCAGAAAGTCACATTAAAAAAAACCACCAGCAGAATACATGGTATTAGAGCCCCAGCTCTGCCTCCGAGCACGCTTTGGTGCTCGTGCTTCACCGTCTTCTCGCTGAAAGCCGAGCTGTGATCTATAATGGCGCTCTGAGAAGGATTAGAGCAGACAGATTATTACCAACCCATTTATGTCCCCCAGCCATTACCAGGAGGTGAGTCCCTGCAGAGAGCTCCCTTTTGAGAAATATGTTGGATTTCCATCAGCAACAGACAGACTGCACAAACCACTGAAATGGTTGGTGTTTTTCTTACACATAGGGAGGTCCTGATGTCTGGAAATTAGCTAAAATAATTCCAAAATCTGTACAGATGTGGTAAGAGAGCGAAAAATGTTTCTGACAAACATATGGAAATCCTTCAATGTATCTCATGTGTGGCTGAACTCCCTCTGAGTTTCTTTAATTTTCCAGTAGGAACGCTGTCTTTGTACTAGTATTAATTGAATATTAAGCTCTAGTAGATGTATATTTAGTACAGATATTAAGGTTTAGTATGAATGATATTGTCTTAAAAACCAAATAAAATAGTTTGTGGAAAGAACTAAAGTGGTGGCCACCGAGGGATGCTGGGCTGGAAGTTTGTACAAATAGAATGACAAGTAGTGGGCCATGTCCCAGGTTATGCAGAACACAGGGAAAGCATTTTGTCATCCTAATTATTAAGAATTGTAACTTGAGGACAAGAAAATATAAATTAAATCTGTGTATTTTCTTTGTACACAATAATATAGGAAAAGCTACGTCTGAGCAACCTTTGTTCCCTCCTTGCTTGCTTCCTACACAAACACTCTAATTAACAAAACTGGACATCCCCATATGTCAACTTCACAGTATATTTTTTTCCTGACAAAGTGAGTTTCTTTGTGTAATTAATTAAAACTCTTTTCTGCTATATAAACAAGGGCATTAGCTGTGTTTTAAAACAGTAGTTTAATTATATATTTTAAAAGTGCTAATTCATATTTGGGTATCAAACCTCGCTGCTAGATGCAGTGTAATTACTCACATATATCAAAAGCTTCCTGGGAGCCTCTGCAGTTCTTCAAGGCCAGGTCTGATGGTCTTTTCTCTCTCAAATTGAGGGCCTTCCTGGCTAATTAGCTCTGTTGTTGCTTGAAAGGGGGTTTCATTTTCATTTTGAATGCTCCTAACTGATCCTCCACCATTATTATCTTATATCAGGATCTTTTAGTCTTCTGAAATTTATTTCTGGAAGTTCATATGACTTGGAACGGACATTCTTGATGCTCCCCTTTTGACACTGCACGGGTAATGCATGTATGGAGCGTGGTTTTTTCTCCATAGATCATACTATTAGGGAAGGGAAGGGAAGGGAAGGGAAGGGAAGGGAAGGGAAGGGAAGGGAAGGGAAGGGAAGGGAAGGGAAGGGAAGGGAAGG
>VUYV01000052.1:5014523-5196591 GCA_008711295.1 Anarhynchus alexandrinus | reverse complement strand
AGGGAGGGGGGAGATGAGGGGAGAGGAGGGGAGAAGAGGGAAGGGGAGGGGAGGAGAGGGAAGAGAAGGGAAGGGAAGGGAAGGGAAGGGAAGGGAAGGAAAAATCACCATCTCAAGTGCTTGTACAAAGAGCCTGAATGAATAAACAAGATTCCATATATACATGGGACTCTTCTTTTCAGGCTACTTTTGAGAACTGTGAAGGTCCAGGTCCCGTCCCTGGCCCCCTTTGAGCCTGGCCTAGCAGCTGTTTTTATAATAAGCACTCCAGAACTGCTCTTTTGCTGGATCTCAAAACTGCACATGGTAAGTGATACTCTGCCCCCCACACCCAAAAAAGCTTGTGGTGTCAATAGGTGAGGCAGGTGAAGGAATACAGCGCTCCTAATTTTGCTTTTTGAAGGCATTCAAGAAGTTAAAGGAAGTCTTCCACTTTTATTAAAATCAATTACTATGCATCTTGCTTCCTTGTGTGTACCTAAACTCCCCAATTCTATTCCCTTTCTTTTATTAAGGAAAGACTCCCCGTGGAAGAGCAGATGAAGCAATAATTAGCTTTCAAGGCTGGTTAAGTGCCAAGATTCTGTCAAAAATAATCACATGTCACTTCTTAAAACCAGTTTAACAATGATCAAACTACTTTAGTCCAGCTATTAAGCACATTTTAAACAGCTTTTTAAAAGTTATAAATAACTTAAAGCCAAGTAAATGCAGAAAATGGAAGCAGAAATCAGAATAAGGCCATTGTCTTTCCTGTATCACTGTGGAAGAGTCAAGCTGCAACTGTTTAAATTCACATCCTAAATTCAAGCATGACAGGCTTCTTTAGCTTCACTGTTTCTAGTAGTTTTAAATAGGGTTAGTTTTTTTTATTAAGTTATATTTAAAAGAAACATTAATTTTTATTTTTTTTACCAAGCATATTTCATTAAAATACAAAAAAAATAGAGAAAGATTGTATTACAAACACCAATTAGCTGTCCAAATTTAAAAAAATGTTGTTACCAATTCCTGTTTAGCTCCATTCAGGTGATACATAATGGTGCCTGCATATGATATGATCATACATATGATTAAAAGCTGGTATCGCTATTACTACCTTTACAGTGTTGGTTTTATACCAATGAATCGTTCCACATAGTAAATACACATGCTGTCTACACTGTGACCTAGAAACAGCAGGCTTGCAGGAGTGAACAGTGGGTCCAGACCAGCTCTGCAACCCTTTGGCAAACCTGGAGTCATTGTTTTCCAGTTGCAGCCTCTAACTTACATTTTTTTGAGAAGTTGTATGTTTCTGGTGCCTTAATGTTAGCATGACATTTGAGTAATGGGTACCATGTCATTACTCATGGGTATAATTAGCTTCCTGAGCTGCATGAAAAGAAGCATGGCCAGCAGGTGGAGGGAGGTGATTCTGCCCCTCCACTCTGCTCTCGTGAGACCCCACCTGGAGTACTGCATCCAGCTCTGGAGCGCTCAACATAAGAAGGACCTGGACCTGTTGGAGCGTGTCCAGAGGAGGGCCACAAAAATGGTCAGAGGACTGGAAGACTTCTCCTATGGAGAAAGGCTGAGGGAGCTGTTCAGCCTGGAGAAGAGAAGCCTCTAGGGACACCTTATTGCGGCCTTTCAGTACTTACAGGGACCTTATAAGAATGATGGAGAGAGACTTTTTTCTAGGGCCTGTAATGATAGGACAAGGGGCAGCAGTTTTAATCTGAAAAAGGGTAGATTTAGATTAGGCATAAGGAAGAAATTGTTTACAATGAAGGTGGTGAGACACTGGAACAGATTACCCGTCATTGGAAGTGTTCAAGGTCAGGTTGGACAGGGCTTTGAGCAACCTGGTCTAGTGAAAGATGTCCCTGCCCACAGCAGGGGAGTTGGACTAGATGGTCTTTGAAGGTCCCTTCCAACCCAGACGCTTCTGTGATTCCATGATTCTGTGAAAAGTTGTCTGATAGAACACACAGCTTGAAGTGGTATTGTATTATGATTTAGTTCCTAATTTCTAAAAATCATCCTGTTGGTAGATTTTTATATGCGCTTTGATTTGCTGTGCTGTTAAATTTCCTATTTCCAAAATGAACTGATTTCTCTAGTTACTGCTCTATAAAACAAACAAGAGGAAGTTTTCCTCTTGTACGTGCTATTATAAAAACTGGCTTTGTCTCAGGGAAGCTTCCAATGCCTTCTTCTGTATTGTAATTATCATAAGTACTGAGCAATGACTTTTGCATGAAGCAGCAATTGCATCAGGAATACCTAACTATTCACCCACCCATTGAAAAGGTGAAATGAAACAAAACGGAGTGGTTCTGATTTGACAAAATGACATGATTAAATGACCAGCAATTGACATTCTGGAGTGTGTCCAGAGGAGAGCCATGAGGATGATCTGAGGGCTGGAGCACCTCTCCTATGAGGAGAGGCTGAAGGAGTTGGGGCTGTTCAGCCTGGAGAAGAGAAGGCTCTGGGGAGATCTTCTTGCGGCCTTCCAGTACCTAAAGGGGGCCTACAGGAGAGCTGGGGAAGGACTTTTTACTGGGACATGTAGTGATAGGGTGAGGGGGAATTGCTTTAAACTGGAAGTGGGCAAGTTTAGATTGAACATTAGGAAGAAGTTTTTCACTTTGAGGGTGGTGAGGCACTGGAACAGGTTGCCCAGAGGGGTTGTTGAGGCCCCGTCCCTGGAGGTGTTCAAGGCCAGGCTGGACGTGGCCTTGGGCAGCCTGGTCTAGTGGGAGGTGTCCCTGCCTATGGCAGGGGGGTTGGAACTCAATGATCACGGAATCACGGAATTTCAGAGTCGGAAGGGACCTCTAGAGATCACCTAGTCCAACTCCCCTGCCAAAGCAGGATTGCCTAGAGCACATTACTCAGGACTGCATCCAGATCTTCAAGGTCCTTTCCAATCTAAACCATTCTAGGGTTCTATGATCCTATGAATTGTTATGGTGCAATTGAGAACAGGTAGGCAATAAATGCAGGATTCCTGTACCTGTAATGACTGGATGTGCTTACCCATGTCTCGGTCCGTTAAGTCACTGAGACACAGCGGAGATGGATTTGGCACGGAGACTGCCAGAGGGACCTCCATCTTCAAAATTCCTGCCATCTTGGATAGAAGCAAAAACCACCTTAGATTTCGAAACTCTTGTCCACGCACGCAGTAATTCTGTATGTCTCCAGATGCTCTCAGGTCCTCCATATTCTGGTGCTGGAAGTTCAACACACGCTCTCAGCTGTGGGAAGGATCAACTCCCCACTGAGCTCACAGCTTACTCTATTAGGCACCAGTACACGGGCATGCAAACACTGCACTAATAACTCTATTAAGAGCACTTTTATAGAAATGCACTTCTATTAACAATGTCATTGACATAATAACAGCTGCAGAACCTTCTGCAAACATTGGAGGAAACCGGCAACAATTCACTTTATTTATCCTATTCTTTCTCCTTGATTTTATTTTTCCCCAGGATTTATTGGTTGTCAGCCACTTGCTGAACATCAGCTGGGTTTATTTTAGTGACCAAATAGTTTTTCACTAATACTTAAAACCCACCATGCTGCGAATTTGTGTGGCTCTCCATAAGGTCTTCAGCCTCTCAAGCTAAAAGAGAGGATCCTGCTCCCAGGCCTCACCTGGACATCATCAGATGGCTCTGGGACACCACTTGACAGTTTTACAAAAAGTAGAATTTTTCTCTGGAGAAAAAGGATGGGAATCATTCAGTTGTGCCCTGTTTCCTGCCAGGTCATGCAGCCAGCCTACTTCCTGCTGTATTATTAAAGAATTTATTGCCACGAGCAAAGGCAAGTAGCAGGAAGGGAAATTTTAACTCAGTTGGAGGAATAGAGTTGCGTAAGAGACTATTTTGGTGGAGTGAGGGGAAAATGGTTTTTATTCACACTCTGGGCATGGATTGTTGAAAAAATTGTTCAAAATCAGACTTATTTGAGGAACATCAGTTTGCAAATTCTACACTGCCAGCTCCGGTCTGACAGAGCTGTTGGCGATGCTCAGCTCTGCCCCGACTCTGCTGCGCCTCCCTCTGCCACCTCCTCGCTGTGTGCATAGGCTGTGGGCAAGAAGGTTGAGCACCAGGTGTACTCGGTGGTGGGACCAGGAAGGCTTCAGCACCTTGGCAAAGGCAGATGCTTGGGACCTGAATTTGCACCACACAAAGGAGGCTTTGCCTCCTTCAACTTCCAGGTTCTTCAAACAGCCCCTCACTTGGGATTACAACTGTAAACGATATCAATCCTCAGTCAGGAACAGGCAGAGAAAAATTCTCTGTTCCTTTTAAGATTACAGCAAAGTAATCTTTTTACCTTCTGAGTTTAGCATAGAAGAGAGATGAGAACATTTTTACAAAAGATGCTTTCCAGCACTGTGAACTCGGCTTCAGAGCTCGCTTGGCACTTGATGTCTGCATGTGATTTGCAACTTCAGACATACTTAAAAAGGAATGAGATTTAAAATAATTGGTACAGAAATGTTTTTTTTTCTCTACTGAGATGTTCTCACTTGGCAGCTGAGCCGTTCACCTGGAGCACACCTACATGAGAAGATGCTTATAAGCTGCTGCTTCATCCCCTTTACCAAGAACACGGGCAGCAATGTGGCCATTCCCAGCCAAGCAAGTTCTTCCTTTTTCCACATTCACATGATATTTTCTGCATTCAGAAAATATTTAGTTCATAGTCTGTTCTGAATATCCTAGAGGGTCAAATCATGACATATTTGTGTGTATCTTGAAGGTGCTGATGTACTGCGCTGATTTAGACTATTGAGGTCTCAGGAAAGAAACTAATTTTTGTCACTGGGGCTTCCTCTTGTCATCGAGGCATTATTTCACTGCCTTGTGATCTGCCAGCTAAGCAAAGAGAAATATTGGGTGCATAGTCCCTGCCAAATAACTCCCCACCTCACTGCCAGATCCTGTTCCCCAATTATTTACACTATAGGACTGGCATTTCAGTCAAGGGCTCTCCTTTTGGTAGAGTTTCTGCATTCCTTAATATCATGTGAGACAAAGCCAGGCATGGTTTGGGGGCAGTTCACAATGACTGAGCCCACACATGACCTTCCCATACTGCTCTGGCAGGCCTTGGAGCTTTGTGTACCCCAAATCTCTGTCAGGCTCTGCCTTACTCCATGTACCACATGCTCTCAGCATCACGGCATGAAGCACTCCACTATCCCCAGCCTATGACAATGCCCGCATATTTTTTTTCCAAAAAAATCACAGAAAGTCACAGTAATGTTTTAAGGCCCTCTGCCCAGAGGAGACCCAGGGTGGATGTTCTGCTATGTGGATAAGGCCATCTGCTGAACAAGGGGCTAGCCCTGAAGGCCAAAGACTGCTTCTTGAACTGGTGTAGATAATGTAGATGTTCAAAGCCTATTGAACCATCTGCATTTATCATTAAAATGAGAAATGATAAATGCTGAAAGGATGACCTAGACAGAGTACAAGGAATTAAATATTGCTTATTGCCACTGTGAGACTATTGATGGGTCAGGGCCTCTGTGGGATGCTTTTAATAACTTTAATGTTAATAAATTACATTTGACTTCATCCTACCACTGAAATAAATGATATACAGAAAGTCATGTATTTCTTACCAAACAGATAATTAATTGTGATGTGCAATGTAAATAGTTGTTTAATGACAACGCTTCTTCCGTAGCTATTTAAAGCATTGTATCATTATCCAGGATATACTGACAAGTGAGAGACCCAGTTTACTCTGCAACCACGTACCAAGCAGGACATTTTTTTAAAAAAACCTATATTGTGTGGCTTGGTGACAAGAAGACAACAGAGGCTCAGTGCCAAGTAATTTCAAATGGCGTACAAGAACTGTCACACTCAATGGACAATTGTGTAAAATACAGCTTGAAAGCTTATTCTCAGTTTATTTTATTCCTAAGCATAACAAGGGGAAAAGAAACCCAAGAAGAGAGAGTAGCAGGAGCTCAGAACAAAAGTACAGTATAGTGCAAACCCAAAATACTTAATTTTAACCTATAATTAAGAGATGTAGTTTAAAATTATACTGTACATAGTATTGTCCTTTATAAAAAAGAGAAGCTGGAAAGAAGTGGTTGCTGAATCATGCTGGCTTTGTTGGCTGCTCATAAATCCAGTTGGTTGCTGAACAGTACGAGGACCTTTCCAGGCACCTCAGAAGTGTGAAGGAGGATTGGCCTTGAACACCTCATCCCTGGAGGTGTTCAAGGTCAAGCTGGACGTGGCCTTGGGCAGCCTGGTCTAGTGGGAGGTGTCCCTGCCTATGGCAGGGGGGTTGGACTAGATGAGTCCTTTCCAGTCTAAACCATTCTATGATTCTATGATTGTTGCTGTTATTGCACAGTACAAGCAAAACAGCACCAAAAAGAATTTGAGCCTCTTGAGACTTTATCATCATCATCTGCAATTCCAGAACCTGGAGTCAGAGACTGTATGAGGTGATTAATCCTGAGCCTGGAAATAACTGGGTTGTATCACATGTGCTTACCCAGTCCTTATTATTCCCTCTTTATTTTCTAATGTATAATTGTCTGTACAGAACTTTGTACTGGATGGTACATAGTATATGGATGTTTTTACAGCAGACTGCATTTTATACAGAAAACAGATTTCTAATCTCCACTTTTGCACAGAATAAAACATGAAACGGTGTCTCCTACACTTCTAAACCCCAGGTGAACACAGGAAGAATTTTGTTACCTTTTAAGTCTCACAAATAGGGCGGTCTCATGAAGTTTTAAAGCCAGATGCATGCGTTTAGTGCTTGAGGTGGTCAGTTCTTGATCTCTTAGGCCAGTTCCAGGCAATTCAGATTTTAAACTTATTTTTTAAGATACATTTGCTCTGGAAATTGCATTGAGCGTGTGGCGTGCATGTCAGCCCCATTCCCATTTATGAAGTGAGACTTGGCAGATCTCAAGACCTGTTCTGCACAGAGGAAGGGTCACCTCACGGGGTGGTGGTGCTCCCAGTTTTGCTTTGGTACAGAAATAAGGCACATGAATAATAAGCCACATTTTCTATCTGCACATGAAATGTTTGTGGTTTTGGGACCGTTGCACACAGTTGGTCAAATATTCAGAAAAGTCTAACAAATGAGTAGCTCCTAACACTGGAGGTGTTATCAAGAAGTTAGCACCCCTTAAAAGGAGACTTCTTGTATTCTTGGATCTCAGACATTTGGGACTCTGGTTAGGACTGTACTGAACAAGGAGGATGACAACTCCAAGAAGCTCACATTGCTATATCCACACTGTTATGGCCTTGGCTTTTCTCATTGGTACTAATTACTGGAAATAATCATTACTTTCTTGTGGATTGTTGTGCTCAGAAATGTCATAAATGATGTAATGCCTACACTGTGACTCACCTGGGGGGTATTCGCATAGCAGGAAACTCAGGTGCAGATTTGCCCACCCTGAGATGCGGTATGATGGCATGCAGTCTGCAAAGCACAAAAAGATGGTGCTGGAGGACTTTTGGAGGAGGGACGTCTGGTCCGTACCATGCAGGAGGGACTGGGCTTCCCCAGGTGAAGACTGTGAGTGATGGAGCTGGCACAGGTCAGGACCAGGCCAGCGAGTGGGTAATTCTGGAGCAGCAGGAGCCACCCACAGGGGCTTATGTCACTCCTTGGGCCTGTTTGCATAGAATCATAGAATTATTTAGGTTGGAAAAGACCTTTAAGATCATAGAGTCCAACCGTAAACCTAACACTGCCAAGTCCACCACTAAACCCTGTCCCTAAGCACCACATCTACATGTCTTTTAAATACCTCCAGGGATGGGGACTCAACCACTTCCCTGGGCAGCCTGTTCCAAAGCTTGACATCCCTTTTGGTGAAGAAATTTTTCCTAATATCCAATCTAAACTTCCCCTGGCACAACTTGAGTCTGTTTCCTCTCATCCTATCACTCATTACTTGGGAGAAGAGACCGACTCCCGTGAAGGTTTGCATGACCTTACATGGCCTTTTGGTGTTGGCTGTAATTCATCCCTGTTACATCCTCATCCATTCTGTGCTTCTTTCAGGGAGTTCCACCTCTCTGTCCTTATCTGATTTCTGGAAGTGTTGCCCAGGCTTGCCCTCATCCAGGCAGCAGGAAGCAGGAGAATAGCAGAGTTCTCCAGGAGCTATCGTTGCATCTCTGCCAGGGAACCAGACAGGACCAGAGCCTGGGTTGGGGCACCAGCACATGACTATTTGTGCCAGTGAGCAGTTAACACATCCTCAGAATGGCTTGGACCTGTGGTCCTTACCTTGGTTCAGTTGTGGGCATATGTTATACTAGGGAGCATTGCTGAAGGGCACTGAAACCCAGACTCTGCCAGACAGCTTCAGGGACAGATAATTGTCTCCAACCCAATGTATTTACAGATATAGATGTATCTTTAAAGACTTGTCTTTTCTACTCTATACAAGCCACGTTGTGTTGTAGAGTGGTTGCCTAGTCTGCTGAGACACTTAATGGGTATAAGTCATGCCGCTGATGCAAATACCTGTTCCCACAGTCATTCTCATTGTTATTTGTGAAATATTAGGTCAAGTTAGATCGGTTAAATTACACATATCCTGTTTTTTTGGCCTATACCTACCTCTAACTGCCCAAGCTTGTCCTTACTGTCTGGCAACTGTCTCAGTATTCAGCTTTGCACACAAGAGCTTTCAAGTCACCTTCCAAGGAATTTAACTGATATATACATATACATCTACTGCTGAAAGTATACCAACTTCATGGCAACTTTTTCCCCACATCCAGCTATCACCCAAGCATATCTCTGTAATTCACGGTGTCAAATCCCTACTCATGTCCTGTCACTTGCTGATCCAAAGGTGAAAGACATAGAGATCGCTAGCTTATTACCAAACTCTTTTCTTCCTAATATGTCTTCTCAAAGAAATCCCTACAATGTATCGCCTCTACTCAATACTAACAATAAACACTATAGATTTATGGCTGTATAGTACTGTTTCCAAAAGCAATTTAAGAACATTTTGTTGACTTTACTGTGTAACTACTCACCAGTGATCATACAGAGATCATTTCATCTGTTAGCAGAGCGCACCTATTTCTGGGAGAGAATACAGGAGCTCACATTATGTACGACAAAGCAATTTGAGATAGGAAATAGACTGTACCCAATTGATATTATAGAGATATTTAGTCAGGAAGAATGTAATTACCTAAGATGGAATTTTGCCAAGAGATGAAAGCTAATCTTATTCTACCCAGTGGCTACTTAACCTCATATCTTTACGGAGAGATATATTATGAGATATGAAACATTTATGAAAAATGGCATATTATTCCCATCCCTTCCCACATGCACACACACACAATTTACTCTTTGATATAAGAATTTGCTTTTTTTTTACTTTGCAAAGTTGCTTTGTAAGATAAGATCAGGAAAGTTGCAAATATAAAGTATGTATTGGACACACCATCAAAGACTGCGGATGCTGAAGAAAGAGCAAAATGCAGGAGCAGACAGTGCAGAACTGCTGCAGTCTGCTGGAGCTATCAATCACTGAATCCTCTGCTAGAAAAAAGGTTACAGCTCTTCACCCTTTCCTCATTTCCACAAGCATCTTTCTGCACCTCCTGACCCCTTGAATTTTCACAGACACTTTCCCAAGGCAGTTGAGTTTACCAGCTTACAACTGCTCACCTATGTACAAGTCACCACTTGGCAGGAAACAGGACTCTTCTCGCCACGGACATGGACATCCTTCTGTTACGTCAGCTAAGGTGTTAATCCAGCTTTGCTCAGACCAAACCTTCTTGTATTTCCTTTGCAATTAAAACATGGCTTTCCACAGCACTTTCCCAAATGATTTAGGACTTCTTTGAAATGTTGCTCCCCTCTACAGCACTGAGTCCTTCAGTTTGCTTACAGGATGGGACAACAATATGCACCTTCTTGTTAAAATGCAGTTCTAGCTATTACCCTTTCATTTTTAAGGTTTTGCTACAGTACAACTCCAACTGAGTCTTCAGAAAATAAATTCCTTTTGTAATTGTCAAATAAATTTGCATGGGAAAACTCTCATATATAAGCAACTTTATTTATTTCATCATTCCTGACTTCACAGCAGCCAGAATTAGGGTGAAGAAAAGGGCTAGACACCACACAAAACCATTTTCAGCCATGGCTAATACCAGATGTCATCTACTGTTGCATGGAAAAGCAAAAGTACTGAGAGATACAGAGAGAGACCAAAATTTGAATAACAAATTAATTTTTCCTCAGATAGTTGTGGTTACAGTAAGGAATAGTGAAAGAATATGCAAGTGTTTTACAGCGTTACCTAAGGCAACTGAGTGACTAAGATGCTTATTGTTATTTTAAGTAATCAAAAGTAGCTGAGCTTTTAAAAGAGTGGCAGATCAACCCTATTTAGGCATAATTTTTAAAATGGGTCCTCATCAGCTGTTTTTTGGTAGGAGGAATCAATTAGTAGAACCAAATTGTGGCACTGAATAAGTACATCAGCAAAAATAGATGAAGCAATCACAGCATCAGCAACTGTCATCTTCTCCCCAGAGAAACAAAGGCATTTTTCAGCATCTTCATGGGCTGCAAGGGACAGGAGGGAAAGGAGTAATAAATGTATTTTTCTATATGTCTCTTAGCCTTTTGATACTAGCACAGCCGAACTGAAATCTGATGGTAAATTGTACATGCACCACTGGTTTTCTCGTTGATTACCAAGTATCACTGTTTTAAAGTTTTCTGCAACGCAGTCAGAGAATTGTCAAAGAGCTTTGATTACACAGTAAGCTATATACTTATCATGTCAGTAATAAAACCCTGATTAATTATGGTGAATTTCTGAGGGACACCAACTCTTTCAGTCAGAGACATGAATTTATGAAGATTGAAGCAATCTGTCAGAACATCTTACTGTGGGTTTCACTCTGGCGGTACAAGCCTGATCCATATCTATGATTACCTCCTCTTTGTCGGGAGCAGATGAATGGGGAGACTTTCCCAATTTTAGGCTCCATTGTAACCCAAAGTCAGGTTCAAAAGAGATTAGGAAAAACTAATCTGGACCATCCCACTCCAGGACAGAATCAAACGCTGTGTTATTTTTCTCTGCTGCTTTATGCTATGCAGTTTTAAACCCCACGGGAAATAGAATTTCTCCACTTCACCTCTTTGACTGTATTTTTGAGTGTAATTTTCCATACTGTCCACCAAACCCAGCCTAAAATCCCACTCCTAATGTCCCTTCCCCTCCTGACCTCCTACCAATAACCCCTCAAAGCCTTCACAGGTTTGAGCACAGCACTACCATAAGACCTTCCTTGTTTCTTGTACTACTTCTACTGCGTGGTACAGAGACTTTCACAAAGGGGGAAGACTATGGGAGCAATCTCATATACTCAAACACTGACTGCTGCCCCAGGGAGCGGAGCACACCACTATACCAGAGATTGCTCTTGACCTTTCATAAGATTTGTGGGAGGACCACACCTAAAATGCCAGTTACTGGACATGGAGACAGATCTATAGATGTGCAAGGTGGTAACATGCCCTTATACCTGCTTGTTATTTATTTTAATCTAGGCATCTTTTCTGTGTTACATTCAGCAGGGGGGAGGAGTAAAGCAGTGATGGGACAGACCATGTCCTCCAGGCATCTTACTGAACATGGCAAATGTAGTCAGGGTGAAGTTTTCTCTCACATGCCGCTCAATCTTATTGAAAACCTACTGACAGTAGGTGAACCAGTGAATGTGAAATGTAAATTTTAATTTGTTAATTAATCAGAATATCAGCTTGTGATTTCCCCATGCCATACGTTAAGGTATTAGTCTTTGATGTGAAAAAGTGCTGTTGAGGTGCAATTTTGAAACCATTTATTATACAGCTATCTGTGTTATAAGAAGGGAAAGGCAGGCTTTTACTAGCTCTTGTTAGATACCTAGACATAACAGCTAATGAGACAGACTGGAGGACAACCTGGTCTAGTGGCAGATCTCCTTGCCCATGGCAGTGCGGTTGGAACTAGATGATCTTCAAGGTCCCTTCCAACCTAAACCATTCTATGATTCCACGACAGTGGTATGTCTGATAGAATCATACTCTCATGATGTCATACTCTCATGAGGTCTCTGGATTTAGGGCAGCCCTCCACAGACAATGATGAGCTGCTGCGATAGGCACAGCAGAAAGTTACCAGAAGCTAAGCTTGATGTAAATGTACCCCAAGTTACCTGTTCAGCAACATGTATATGTATGGGTTCTTCCCCATGGTAATGTAAACTAGATTAACTTTGTTTTATTGAAGGATAAATAATCTCACATCTGTTGTGAGACAAGAACATAACAAGGGCAGCTACTGAAAAAAATTGACTTGTCTGCCTGATTGTGTAGGTCCATTGTATTCCCACTGGTCGACAGTAATCTGTTTTATTAAAAGCTGATGATAACAGGCTAATGCAAAGATCCACCTTTATAAATGTTTATCTTGGTACTGAGAATGCTGCGATGCTGGTAGAGACAGCAAAAGATAATGGAATATTTGTAATGTGTTTATTTAGCTCGCACAAACAAAATTGATAAAGCAAACTTGTGCCAGGAAGATGGCTTTGTTTTGATAAATTATCCACAGAAGCCTTGTTCTCTAAAGGTTGGCTGATCAATCAAGGCTCTCTGTGTTATTTTATAATGTCTGCTGTGCACAGATATATGCACAGTCACATACGAGCTACCTCTATAGCCAAAGCATGCTTGCTCTTTGACGTTACTGCTTTTCGCACACTCTTCCCCCAAATCCTCCAAAACAATTTAGAACAATAATTGCTCTAACACCAGTCTTCTTCATTACCAGCTTTGCATTTTGTAATTAATTTACTGTCAGTTCACATCGGTACAAATGAGGGCCAGCTCTTTTCCCCAAGCTCTGCTCAAAGAAAATGTCTACAGTTTACGAGACTCATCGTTCCTCCTGGCAAGGGAGCTCCAGGCGCAGGGACCTCTGCTGGGCT
This sequence comes from Anarhynchus alexandrinus, assembly GCA_008711295.1. Taxonomy (NCBI): domain Eukaryota; kingdom Metazoa; phylum Chordata; class Aves; order Charadriiformes; family Charadriidae; genus Anarhynchus; species Anarhynchus alexandrinus. The sequence continues at coordinate 5,183,545 of VUYV01000052.1, read as the reverse complement.
CTGCGGAGGCCTGGGATGTGTAACCACTTGAGAGAAGAAGTCAGAGCTGACAGGGGGGTGTAGAGGGGCATATTCACAGCACCTTATAAGTACCTAAGTTAAGCGGTATGACCACCGTGGCATCTAAGTTCAAGTGAATGTTAAGTAATTGAGGGAATCTGCTCTGAGGCTCCAGCTCCCGGCTCCCTGGAGATGCAATGGGAAGAAAGAGCTGTGATCCCTAAATCAAACTGTTGCAGTCTCTGTGACAGACTGAGCCGTCCGTGCTCTCTTGAGCTCAGACACTGTAGCGGTCACAGTGCCTCAGAGAGCCGCCTGCAGATGGGGAAGTGTCTGCATTTGGGCCAAAGTCTCCAAGAAAAGCTCTCAAATTCTTTTTTCTGTTTGGTTAAATCCTGTTTGTGAACCAGGAGCCTGTGCTTTGCTGGTGTGAATGGTCTGTGCTGATGTATTTATAACTCAGGGAAGAAAGTTCGAGGTGTCCATNCAAACACTGACTGCTGCCCCAGGGAGCGGAGCACACCACTATACCAGAGATTGCTCTTGACCTTTCATAAGATTTGTGGGAGGACCACACCTAAAATGCCAGTTACTGGACATGGAGACAGATCTATAGATGTGCAAGGTGGTAACATGCCCTTATACCTGCTTGTTATTTATTTTAATCTAGGCATCTTTTCTGTGTTACATTCAGCAGGGGGGAGGAGTAAAGCAGTGATGGGACAGACCATGTCCTCCAGGCATCTTACTGAACATGGCAAATGTAGTCAGGGTGAAGTTTTCTCTCACATGCCGCTCAATCTTATTGAAAACCTACTGACAGTAGGTGAACCAGTGAATGTGAAATGTAAATTTTAATTTGTTAATTAATCAGAATATCAGCTTGTGATTTCCCCATGCCATACGTTAAGGTATTAGTCTTTGATGTGAAAAAGTGCTGTTGAGGTGCAATTTTGAAACCATTTATTATACAGCTATCTGTGTTATAAGAAGGGAAAGGCAGGCTTTTACTAGCTCTTGTTAGATACCTAGACATAACAGCTAATGAGACAGACTGGAGGACAACCTGGTCTAGTGGCAGGTCTCCTTGCCCATGGCAGTGCGGTTGGAACTAGATGATCTTCAAGGTCCCTTCCAACCTAAACCATTCTATGATTCCACGACAGTGGTATGTCTGATAGAATCATACTCTCATGATGTCATACTCTCATGAGGTCTCTGGATTTAGGGCAGCCCTCCACAGACAATGATGAGCTGCTGCGATAGGCACAGCAGAAAGTTACCAGAAGCTAAGCTTGATGTAAATGTACCCCAAGTTACCTGTTCAGCAACATGTATATGTATGGGTTCTTCCCCATGGTAATGTAAACTAGATTAACTTTGTTTTATTGAAGGATAAATAATCTCACATCTATTGTGAGACAAGAACATAACAAGGGCAGCTACTGAAAAAAATTGACTTGTCTGCCTGATTGTGTAGGTCCATTGTATTCCCACTGGTCGACAGTAATCTGTTTTATTAAAAGCTGATGATAACAGGCTAATGCAAAGATCCACCTTTATAAATGTTTATCTTGGTACTGAGAATGCTGCGATGCTGGTAGAGACAGCAAAAGATAATGGAATATTTGTAATGTGTTTATTTAGCTCGCACAAACAAAATTGATAAAGCAAACTTGTGCCAGGAAGATGGCTTTGTTTTGATAAATTATCCACAGAAGCCTTGTTCTCTAAAGGTTGGCTGATCAATCAAGGCTCTCTGTGTTATTTTATAATGTCTGCTGTGCACAGATATATGCACAGTCACATACGAGCTACCTCTATAGCCAAAGCATGCTTGCTCTTTGACGTTACTGCTTTTCGCACACTCTTCCCCCAAATCCTCCAAAACAATTTAGAACAATAATTGCTCTAACACCAGTCTTCTTCATTACCAGCTTTGCATTTTGTAATTAATTTACTGTCAGTTCACATCGGTACAAATGAGGGCCAGCTCTTTTCCCCAAGCTCTGCTCAAAGAAAATGTCTACAGTTTATGAGACTCATCCATCGTTCCTCCTGGCAAGGGAGCTCCAGGCGCAGGGACCTCTGCTGGGCTCTGCGGAGGCCTGGGATGTGTAACCACTTGAGAGAAGAAGTCAGAGCTGACAGGGGGGTGTAGAGGGGCATATTCACAGCACCTTATAAGTACCTAAGTTAAGCGGTATGACCACCGTGGCATCTAAGTTCAAGTGAACGTTAAGTAATTGAGGGAATCTGCTCTGAGGCTCCAGTTCCTGGCTCCCTGGAGATGCAATGGGAAGAAAGAGCTGTGATCCCTAAATCAAACTGTTGCAGTCTCTGTGACAGACTGAGCCGTCCGTGCTCTCTTGAGCTCAGACACTGTAGCGGTCACAGTGCCTCAGAGAGCCGCCTGCAGATGGGGAAGTGTCTGCATTTGGGCCAAAGTCTCCAAGAAAAGCTCTCAAATTCTTTTTTCTGTTTGGTTAAATCCTGTTTGTGAACCAGGAGCCTGTGCTTTGCTGGTGTGAATGGTCTGTGCTGATGTATTTATAACTCAGGGAAGAAAGTTCGAGGTGTCCATGCACTGAAGTTTGCATGAAGGTAACCCCCCAAAATCTCGGAAGGTGATAGACAAATAACAGCCCAAACCATCTTTTATTCCTGAAGCAGAAGACAGCTGTCAGGAGGAAAAGCTGGTGCCTTGGAGACTGCAAATGGCAAGCAAATGCAGTGCTTCACTAATTGTCAACTGGTTCAACCTTTCCTGCTAATCTCCTAAGTGCCAGTAATGTCTTTGTAACCCAGACACCATAGGAAATGCATTTCTGCATAACAAACAATTGGGAAAATTTATCCAAATTTAATTATGGGTCTCCAGCTGAGCTCTTTGCTTTTGACTGCTGTTTTATCATGCACAGCAAAATGGGTATATAAATAGGATGTGTTAAAATGGTATATTCATTTAAGGCCTGCACCATTCAGGTCTGAGCACTTTATCCTATTGACTGTTCTGTGCTATGATTTGTATTTGCAAGACTGGCCCAGAAATACCTGAGTCATAGCGTGTAACGCATAGTCTGCTTCACAGTTACTGAAGGGTTACATTTCTTATAAAAGTCTCCAAAGTGAAGAAATGAAATGTATACTCTTATTAACATTGGTAACTGTACGTACAAAATTTGGAAATATAAATGGAGGTACAGTACATGCAAGGTACAAACAGGCTGAAAAATAACTACAGATAGTGTAAATCCTACTGTGGATTCCCAACTCCTCTGAATTATCTCCCCATGACTCTACCATTTATAGCCATCCTCACACCTTCCCCTTTTACAAGCAGCCTCTTTGTGACAAGGAAATGGTACAAATCTCAGAGCATAAGTAAAAACACCCAATAACCTTGTGACTTCAGTTGTTTCAAACACATTACAACAAATAATTTGTGTGTGTTATCAGTGCTGTTCTGGATGCTACAATTGCTCGTCCTGTAGTAAATGTTCTGCAGGAATGGCCAGGATTTTTCAAGAATAGAAACACCGGGGTTCTGAGCAGGTGAGAGATTTTCAGAAGACTAAACTTTCCCTAAACCAGGTAGACTATTTGCTGTTTCAGCTGAGCTGAGCTGGAAAGCTCACAGCACGGATGATATGCTGTTTTTTCAGTTTTATTGGCCAATGCTCTGTGCACTTACTGTACAGAATCCCTCTACAGGGTGCTGCAGGGCCAGCCACTGCCCCGGCCTCATCCAAGCCCTGCCAGTCACAGACATTTGCCTGTGACAGGTGAACTCGATAAGCTTCGGAATGACATCTTACATTTCTGGTGTAATAAGCACTAAAAAGATGAAAAGTAAAATAATTTTCTCCCCTTCAGGAAGCTAATTTCTAACCAGTAGATATTTTTCTTGCTTTACTGTGAATTGCCCTGCAGGAAGAGTTCTAAAGGCCAAAATAATGTCTAAATTCTTGCAGGAAAAAACCCTCACTATTGTCTTAAAGGAAAAACAATGGCAAACAGACTGTGACTTCTCATTTCCAAAATCTAAATATTTTCTGAACACAAGTAAGGATTTAAGGCTTGGGATTTAAGGATATTACCCTGCACCAGTCTCAGATACTGCCACTGTATCCAGTGGAAATACCCCAGATTTGCTCTGGGTTAGTTATGATCAGAATCTCACCTATGATAGCTCCAACTTCATTAAGCCTCCATTAGCTTTTCAGAAATGGTTTGGACTTCAGAAATGACTATTTGCAACCAGCGCATCCCTCAGTTTCCCCTGAGGAAATGCTGAAATGTGTTCACGTGGAAACTCAGCTGTGTTTTGTTAGCTTGTGAACTTTGTACAAGCAGGTACTGGAATTTGTGTTGCCCACATGACCCGAAGAAGTTATGCACATCCTCCAATTTGCAGGACTGGGTCCTTCAATTGCAGTCTTTTCTGTACTTGTCATCTAGACAAAAACAGTACTGCAAACAACCTGAGATTTTCCTGAGCATTTTTGATCAAATCCAGGGAAGAGAAAGATATTAAAATAAGTAACAGATTTTATTTTTATTTTATAATTAGACTTTCATTTCATCTTTTTTTCAAAACCAAATATATATTTGTTACAAATCCATAACAATGACAATTTAATTTTACCAGCATTCAGGAAAAAAAAAAAAAGAGGAAGGTGAAAAAGATCCACTACTTGTTTGAGTACAGGGTACTGGAAACTATTCAGCTAACCCTTCCCCACCACCGACGGAGCCAGAGTCCCCTGAAGGTCTCTGCACCTGAACAGCTCGGCCCTGGGGACAACTCGTATGGGCACGTTTGTTGGTTGTGGGGGGAGTTTGGGATAACTCTGCTTCCAACACTGATACATGGGGACAAACCTTGGACTGCAAGTGTTTAGCAGCCTGCTTAGCGCACTACTGACTTATGGAGGGCTCTCTGGCTGCTGGGGGTGTGTAGAGGGGAACAGGGCCAGATTTTGGGTACTCTTTACAGGCTCTTCCTGACATCAGCTCATACAAGGGAATGCACTTGGGTACTTTCCTGCTTTGCATCAGAAACACCAGTTGGACGGATTGTGCTTCTTTGTAACCACTTGATTACAACTTGGGGCATTGCTTTGCCAATTTTCTGTATGGGCCTTGCATGTTTTTCAACGCGCCAGATGACTTGTGTGCTTGTTGAAGGGTAAACATGGGAAGCAATGTAGTGCCCCTGCCAGCACTCAGGGGCTCTCAGCTCTCAGCAGGAGGATGTTTCTGAAACCTCTAGGCTTTGACACAGCTACTTATGCCCTTAACATTTAAGATATCTTTAGATTGTGTTTGTTTTGTTTTTTGGGTTTTTTTTTAATAAACTGGTCCCTCAGTGGGGACTTTGTCAAACAGGTTGGTGGCTCCTTGCCCAGACCACAGCATGGGGGCCCCAAGGCTCGGTCCGGGCTCCGAGGCTCAAAGGCGGCACAGCAGAGCTCTTGACCCACCGTGGCAATGAAGTACCAGATTTAACAGTAACGTTAATATCCCTCATTCTGCATGTACATTCTTGGTTCTTCCAGCCTTATGTGTATGTCTCAGGGGAGTTGGGGAATTAAGACAACAAAACGAATATGGGGAAAGAAGATCTAAAATGGCTAAAAAACTGTTCAAAATAAAACACAGACAAAACGTTCATAAACAAGTTAATGAAAATCCAGTGTAAAACCATCTTACAGAACCCATTGTACAGAACCCATCTTTCCCCTTTTTCTCCCCCCTCAAGCATAGGTCAAGGAGAATTCCTTACAGCTGTGGCAGAGACCTATAATGATTCAGTTCCATTCATTACATCGTCTAAACTTGTTCCTTACTTATCTTCACCAAATTTACCTAAAGATTGTTGGCATTGGTTCACTACTCTCATGAAACCATGCTCATCTATAGCAACAAAGTATTTACTTTTGTTTTTTTTGCACCCAAGGCTGTATTTACAAAGCATCATGAAATTTCCAGGTAAAAATGGCTCTTTTGGGTGTAATTTCAAATAGCAAGCATGAAGAATGGATGAAATTCTAATATAAAAGCAAATGATTGAGAAAGAACTACTGGCATTCAGGATTATTTTAAACCATACATTTAGTCAGGTTAATTATTCAGGATTAGTTTCTACTGCAAATTTATGCAGAGCCTTAATCATTGAACTTCACTGATAATTACTTGCTTGCATCCTCATAAAAAGAGGAGATAAATGGTAGTTGATGAAAGGCTCCAATTTATTGTCCCTGCAGAAATAAAAACAAACTTATTGCTGTTATATGGAATGGTCACACAGAGAATTTCTAGTTCCATACTTTGAAAATAGCATTATTCTTAACTGAAAGGAATTATTTAATAAAAAAATAAGAGATAAAATGTTCTTTCATACTGGGATCAAACTACTTATTATTGCTTTGATATACTTTTTTAATAAAATGAAAAGGAGTTGTTCTCTTTAGGATGACATTAAAGCAGGCTTTACAGAATGGGTAGAAGGGAAATCGTGATAAGGTCTTTCTTTCTTTCTTTCTTGGTTGATAACCTACTGTAGTCAATGAGAATATTGTATTGACTCCTCTGGATTTAGGACTGGACCCTAGATCAGCTGCAAAGAAATAAAAATTACTGAAGGACCTGTTTTTAAACTGACAGCCTCCAGCTTGACTCAGTTGTCTCTGTGCCCTTCTCCTTAAGTGTTTTCTTGTGGATTGTAAGCTTTCGGGTGTGGGGAATATTGTTTGTTTACATGTACAGAAGTTAATGAAATAGATGTTCAATTCAGTTTGTCTCCAGGCATTTCCATGTTTCATCTGTTATTTAATAATACAGCTGACCAGCCACGCAGATTTAATGATCACAAGAGGGAAAGACTCCATTAGGTTTCTTTTCTATACAACTCCATCGGAAAGTAAGCTTCATTATTTCTGTTAATGACAAAATAAATGTTTGAAATGGACAAATTCCCTGTCCTAATTCTCTGTACAAACCAGGGTAAACAAGTCATATCTAAATTTCCAGCTACCTCTTACAATACGTATTGATCTACTTCAACACATATGATGGATTGCACAATTAGCGCAATCTATTTTGATACACCTTTCTGAATTCATGGAGCAGTTGCTGCTGCTGAAATACTGGCCATTTCTAGCTTCAGCTAAGATTCAACTGTCCGAAAAGCGATTTCAGAGGTTTTGTACTTACATTACGCTAGGGGAGCATTGTAAGTGCATATTGATTAAGTTACAAGGTGTAAGCTGGAAAATACTGTTTCACTAAAATCTCTGTTAAATTCAATATTAATGAAACATATACTAGCGAAATAACTGACACCTAAGAAGCTCTTTCTATGGAAGACAATCAAAATTCCACACTAATGAAGCAATTCTCTTCTCGCACTGTTTGCAGCACACGTGGAATGGCGCTGCTCAATCTAACTGGATTCTTCTGATTTCCAGGGGAGAGTAATATTTATCTTTGCCTCTTGGTAAAGTCCTCACCTCCAGTAATTTTAAGGGAAATTTAAATTTACCTACCTTTGCCTGGCTATTTGGCCATGTTCCCTTTCTTCTCAATGCAGAGGGCGAGCCATCTCCGTTCTCTCCAGTCTCTCAGGGTGGCTGAGGTGCCTGGCGGTGCTCGTTAAGGGCCAGCCTCCAGCTTTCAAAATAGCTGAAGGCAAGGAGAGGAATCTCACTTTTACTGCATGTTTCCCAGATGCCCTCCACTTACAGAGCCTGCTGGACGTTGATTATGAGTCTTTAGGAAATCATAAACTCAATGCCCATTTTGGGGAACGGAAGAACGTTTCTGCACATTTCTTTGGACAGTCATTTACCATTTGCAACGCGGGAGAGCTCAGGAGCTGTGACCGGCTGTGTCCATGACACAGGGCGTTACACAGATGCACGGTAAAAAAAAAAAAAGAAGCCTTTGGTCTTTCCTCCAGAGAATTACATTTCATGTTCAACAGTATCAGTGGAACAAAGCAAACAAAGCGGGAGGTGAGAGAGGCAACTCCTACAGGCATGTTTTGCATAGCATATAGTGTATAAATGTAATGAGCAGATCAGAAGTGGTAAGTGCATTTTCTTCCACCCTACTCGTTAATTTTGGCTACAGCCTATGCTTCTGTGAGGCAAAACTAATTTTTAAGGCTTGGTCATGAGCCATTTATATAGCCTGGTTTTCTTTTGTTTTCCTTTCTCATTTGTGCATTTCTGCTTTTGGACCTTTTGAACATACAATCACGGCGTGTCTTCTCCCTCCCGTTCCAGATGAGAGAGAAAAAGTCCATTTTGAAATCTTTTTGATGGCTGAATTGAGCACAGCACATTTTCAGCAAACATTCCTTCTCCTGAAATCTCCCAATTTAAATTTTCAATCACGTATTACTGCTGTTTGTACGCAAAACCTCTAATTATGTTGCCCCAAATAATCACCTCCAAATGGAGAGGGTGACAAAAAAATTGCCATGCTGCCAAGGATTTTGTAGACCTTGAATCCTTCTGGGAGGGAGACAGAATATGGAGCCAGGATAAAAAAAATGCCTTCAAGTAATTTTTTGTAATAGGTTTTGTCATTTTCAATTAATTTTTTTTAACAATAATCTTCTGAATATAGTGGAGAAATGGAACATCTTGTTTGTCAATTAATGTAGAGTGCTTTACAAAAGATGTTATGACATTTGCCTCACTCTGTCTGCATCAATATGACAGTCTCATTAATAGTTCAGTGGGTTTTTTTCCTCATGTTTTTACCATGAGGACAGGGTGGAGTCACCATTTGTTCTGCGGTATATACTTGCCTTCTCCCTATGCAATGTTCGTCTTGCCTCTTGTGATTTATTTCAAAATGTTATTTTAGATTTCTGTTTGCTGCAGAGTCATAAATATGGATTTGTGTAACCTAGTGTTTATTTAATGAATCCAATGCTCATTACACTGGAAGTGAATTGTTAACTGGCTTTTCTGAAACTCTGTTTAAAATAAGAGTCTTACTTAGCAGCTGGCTTCAAGTCTCTCATTTTTGGGGTAGCTGAGAATGAATCACTAAGAGATGGATATGAGCCAATATGCTCTGCACATCGTACCAGCTTACGTGCAAATACGAATATTCAATATCATTATGAATTTTTAGGTAACAAGGAGCAGAAAATTTGCCCTTCATATGACCTTCCCTGCTGCAGAGAAGCTTTCATGGAGGAGGAGACAAACATTGGAAGAACTGAGATTTCTCCTCCTGTGAAAGGCTGCGTGAGACAAATGCCTTGAACAGCAGGAGGTACCTGTGTGCACGTCAGTCCTCGTGGGAGATGGAAATGCCGTGCATTGCAGAGGAGACTGGGCACTTTGCTTAGGAAATTTGGAAAAGAAATGACTGGGATGATTTGATTGGATAAACATAGTAGGAATTACCACTATTTAAAAATAACAACAATAATAATAATTGTAGGTTCATAGGCCCTAGAACGGGAAAAGATTTGGATGCTGTTAGGTTTAGTCTTGGACAATATTGCTTATATTTCCTACTGAATGGATCTCACCTCCCTTTTAGTACAATAAAACTGAAGCAATAATTCTGCAAAAATAGTTAGCTATCAGAGAGAGGAGGATTTAAGTCCATGTTTACTGTTCTGTAGCAGAGTGGAAAACACTTAACTTTTCCAGTAGGAAGAAAGGGAATTTATTAGCACAAGAAAAATGTGATCTGAGATAAACTTAAGACAAAATGCCAAGAAAACTGTGCAAACCATACTTTAGGGATGAAATAACACTGCTAGGATCAGTACACACAAAACCTCTTTCACTAATATTTTCTTCAGCTGCAAGATTTACGTTTGACAGCTGAATACTTTAACTAATTTTATGAGACTCACTAGATTGCTTTATTTTTCTCTTTTTATAGAAATCCCTGCCCTCTGATGCCATTCCTGAGGAACTTTAGGTCTATTGCAGTGCTGCAATGTCCATTGCTAACTGTGCCTTCAAGTAGTCTTTCCCTGAGACACTCCCAAACTCACAGTGAGCAGAGCCATGCCCAGATCCTCCTGCTGCTAAAGAAGTTGGTCTGACAAAGACCTTCCTCTCTATTTGGCCCATGTAGGACCTGACCTCTGAGTTGCGAAGGATGCATGAGAGTATGTGAGCTCGAAGTAGCCTGAGTTTCTCCTCACCACTGCCTAAGGAGGGACAGTTTGCCAGCCCCAGATTTGCCAGGGGGACTAAAGGGGCTGGTACAGGATGCTGCCCCTGCCAGATTGTACAAAGTGGCAATGAAGACAGATCCATGATGCTCTTCTAGCCCTGCCTCCAGGGAGGCAGAGGCTTTGAGCCACTGTGAGCCTCCTACAACTACTCTTTAACCTTCTCGCTGGCATCACCCTTGTTCCCAACTAAGGTGAGCAGGAGAACACAACCAGAAAAAAAACCAGAAGCATAGATAATTATTTTTTGCTATATCATCTCTGTCTTTGCATGGAAGTTCAGCCAACACAAACTTGAATGAAAAGGGTTCAACCACTGAAAAAGAGAGAAGCAAGAACATACCTCTGCAGTTCCAGGGGAAAACTTCTGTCTATGTTTACTTGAGTTTGGGAGAAATCACTCACCAAAAGATTAATTGGTGCCTAAAAGTAATGTAAGAGCAATGCAGATAAAGAAAGTGCAGGTGATGCATGGTTAAAACCAAAATCCACTCTCAAATGAAATAGCCTGACATTACTTAATAGCATATCTGGGTGTGAACTTTGAACCTGGTGCTTCCATCTCTGGTGGTGCAAATGGAACTCTGTCTCTTCTGACCTATACAGGCACTTGCAGTTTGCCTAATTGAGAATGAAGCCATATAAAAGCCTTGGGATTTACATAATTAACTGGATGTATTAAGGAAAGGTCTAGATTCACAATTCACTAACCCAGACCTTGTAAAATGGTGATGGCCCTAAAGGCAGGCTGGTGATGTCAAGATGTCTTTGAGAGGCAGAAGCTCCCTGTGGGGCTGATTTCCTGATCCACTGAGGTCTCCACAGGTTGCTCACTGACATTTCACTGCCCAGGAGGAGGTAACACCCTGCTCTTCCTTGGGAGATCACTGAAAGCCACAGCCCTGGGCTCCCCCAGCTGGCTCAATCACAGCTCCGCAAGCTCAGCCATAATCACCATAATCAGTTGTATTGCTCAAAGGCTGAAATGGTCCCAGCTTTTTTTTTTTTTCCCCACACTAGAAGTGTGTTTAAATTAATGTTATTTAGCACAAACACTAGCTGAACTAATTTCATGCTCTCTCACAGCCTTCTTTGGGGCACAGCGTAGCACTCCATGCTATCTGCTGTGACTGTCTCCTCATCAGACCACTCAGCAGAAAAGAAAATAGTGCTAAAATCAAAGTCACCCTAGTAGAAATAGCCATTTTCTCGAGTCCCCTTCTGCAATGAGAAGCTAAACTTTCAGCCATTTGTGCATTGCTTTTCCACATGCAGCTTTAGACTGTAAGGGTTATAAAGGAGAAAACGGATTTTTTCCTTCTACAGCATAATGTTTGAGAAGGATACAACTACGCAATATTGAAATTTTTATACAAAACATCAAATAATAATTAGAGGCTAATGATCTTTCCTACCAGAAGGGACTATTTAGCTTGACTTCTCTGTAGGAGGACTGGTAGAGTCAGTTCAAAATGGCTCACACCAAAACCTCCTGAAGTCAATTCCACCCATCTTTTCCTTCACCAAATGTAACACACCAACACTTAGCAGGTCACTTGCACCACCTCTTAAGATTTTACAGTCTTTGAAGTTTTTAACACTTGAATTTGAATGTACTTTATATTCCTCAGTCAGATATCCTTTTCAGAGGGACAGGACAATGGTATATGTATCTCCAAAAGTATGATGGCAGGTTCATTCCATAAGTTGGGCACAAATACGACTCTGAAACGCTGCTCCATAACCCAATGAAACAGCAAGAGGCAGAAAAGACTTGTGCTGATTCTGTAGATGTCAGAACTGTGAAGTTTATTACTGAATGTGAGGCTACATTTGAGGGTGTCTCTGCTTTGAGTTGAATCTTTAGCTTACCTCTAAAGGCAGGCAATTGTAACTAAAATCTTCATTATATCCAGCCCCAGATGTATGCATTTCTTGGTTGGTACACGTGATAGAAGTCACCTTCTTTTATCCCTATTTGTTGGTAGACTCTACAAGCATGCTTTGCTGTGTGCTGTCCAACAGCATCCTTTGCCTTTCTACATCCATAGCAAAGCTTCAGCAAGCTTGGCTTGTTTCCAAAAACCATTCTTTGTGACAATTAAAAGAGAGCATTCAAAACTACATATAATAAAAGCAAACAAAATACAGCAGAAATAATTTCTGATCTCAGGCAAGAGCTGAGAATGAAAATAAATAAAGACCAAATGCTGCTTACTGAACTTTGCAGTGTGCACAGATCAGGAAATAAAATCATTTTGTTGGTTCTATTATCATTCTTGCAAGCACAACACAAAGCATTGCTGATATGGTACAGGTCCATCTGCCAGCTGGGGGAGAAGAAAAGAAAAAGCAATTAAGAACATTAGAAATTAGGTTTGTTGCTCTGGGCTGGAAAGATCCAGTTAAGCATGCTGTGATTCTGAACAGAGAAGAATAGGAGATGAGCCAAGAGAGGATTTCTCTTGATATTATCACTTGACCTGTTTCCCCTGCCTTCCCCAACTCCCCCAGACAGGGATATATCTGTAGCCAAACCACCTCTGGCTCTCAAAGTCAGGTACTGTGTGTATAAATCCACATTCCTGAGGATGTGTGGGCTAAATACAAGCCCGGACAACTTACTCTTCCAGTCTGACCCTGGGATAGAAGAACACCCATCTGTGCACCTCAGTGAGGACACCCAGACCTGATTTCCAGAGCAAGGAACTAGGTGGCCATTTTGACCTGCCCTCCTCCTGCCCCCATCACCTCCCTAACCCAAATTTGCTCGATGTGTGAATCTGAAGCAGCAAAAGTAATTCTTGCCCTATATAGTCAGTGAGAAATTCGTACCTCCTTGACGAAACGGGTGCAGAATTAACTTTTACCAGTGACCTTGTGCATTTTGCATGTTTGTCACATGTCATTTAGCCAGTGTTGGATTTGCACTGGGGGACAACACTGGCAAAGAACTGGTTTTGTTACGCTTCTTGCACTTTTGTTTTGGCAGTCTCAGTATCCTTTCTTGATGATTCTGAACAGCACTCCTCTGGTATGCACGTAAACCAGTAATGGGAAACAAGTCTCTGAGAAACAAATCTAGACCACGTTACTCTTAAGTAAGCACATCAGGCAGCTGGTACAGGTCCAGCCAGACACAGTTCCCATGAAACTAAGGCTTATCTTTATGTTTCACCATAATCTAAAGGAAATGAACACAGAGCCCTAATGTTGTGTCTGCTTTACAGCATCTGTCCTTGCGAACTGAGGACGTAGAATAGACCATTTCTCTGCTTTTTTTCTGGTTCCTTTGTTCCCAGAGCTACCGTGACCTGTTGCTCAGTGTGCGTCTGTGAAGCTCATAAACCTACAACCTTAAAATCATTGCTGTGCCATGTGCAGGTCACCCCTGAGCCCGCACTACATGTACTAAAGCCCCAGTTAGTTTTGTCAGCAGCATCACTTGTTTTTCCATCCCCTTCACATCTCGCACCTGCTTGATGTGCAGCCAAGCTGCCTCCTGCCAGCAGCTCACACATGGTCAGCCGTCCTACGCCAGGGCAGCAGATCGGCCACATCTGCCAGGCTATCAGTAGGCACAACCATCCCACTGGTGGGTGACAGTTTTGGACAGGAGCAAAGGGATCACTTGTTCATATTTAAATAGCTTTGGTCTCTGGAATAGTGTCAGGCCACTGTGGGCTTGCTGGTGGATTCATAGTTGGACTCTGGGATCTACCATGGGCTGGCTGCTAAGTCTTTCTTGTTTATGTGCTTGTGTACATCGCAGAGGGGCCAGCAGTCAGTTTACATATGCCAACGGTGGTGGCCATAGTGAAGTGTGGAGGTGCAGTAGCCTGGAGACCCCCTGCATCACCCATCAGCCACCTAAATCAGCGGCTGCCTGGAGAACATTATGGGCTGGGGGCTGAGGAGTCATCTGCCAGCACCCAACTGAGCAGCCACAGGCTGGGCATGGCCTTTGGGATGGATATTGCTACAATCTGATGTGAAAATTGTGCCAGATTATCTCCATTCATCAAGTGGAGAACAGCAAAAATGGCCATTTTAATAAGGGCAGAATTAAACTTGAACACAGAAAAAATGAAACTAGTTGTCTAAACAGAATAAATTTTTTATAACTTTCACAGTGGTTTCTAAATCATCCACAGCTAGTTCATGTTTGAGTGGAAGCTTTTTGTGGAAAGCTGATGTTATCTTACTGCAAGCATTTTGTTCCTGTTCTGCGGAAAAATGTTTGGTTCGGTTTCTAGAAAGAGGTTAGAAATACAATCTTGTTGAGAAATGGTGGGATTCTTGAGACAGTCCAGGAATAAAGAAACCACAGAAAGATAAGGCGGAAAAAGTGTTATTAGCTCTCCAGTAAAGGATCAATTTGCTCTGTTTGGAAACACTGTGGGAGTTTGCTCTCTTCTTTTGTATGGCACTGGGGAAATCAGGATTGATTTTTAAATACAATGATATAAATTGGAAATAAGTCTCAAAGGTAAACTCAGAGGTGAATATTTAAAGAGTAATGTTACCCCTTTGTCCTGTTGAGTTCAATTAAAAGACAGGTAGATCTGTGGGCATTGTAAAGGAGCAAAGCCCAGGTAAGCGCCCATAATGCCTCTCAATTTTGGTTTATTCCTGGCATTAGAAATGCGAGAGCCTTTCTCATAAGAGGCTTGCTCATGCTCTCTCCTTTACTGAGCTTTTCTGGGAGCTTGGGGAAACCTACCTCCACATTATAGAATTAAAACATTTTAAATGATGCAAACAGAAATTTGGCAGAATTTTATTTCATAGTCTCTTTTGTAATTTTGCCTATTCACCCAGCTTGGAATGTAAAACCTGTTTAAATGCATCATTAAACTTTTCAGTTTACTTATGGGATAGATGCCACTATTTCTCATTTAGAAAATTAGTGAACTGAGGCATATAGAAATTGGGTCAAATCACCACTGGCATGAATTTTCCCTTGCGCACTCTACGACTGCGATCAGCCCATGCAGTACTGTGTAGCTGAGATAGGTGGCACATCTAGTAAGCATGGAGTAACCTGTGGTATTAGTTCCTGAGTGAGAAAGGACCTGACCTATGGCTGATATTGCCTTCAGGAACTGAGAATCATGTTAAGAACGGGTCACCAGAGGAGGCGGGAATGATCTCAGGAGCTTAGGTGTTGGGTTAAAGGTTTGATCTGAAGTCAACTGAAGAGAATGCAAATATTCCACTAGCCTGGGCGGGTTGCTTGAGGTCCTCGCAATTTCAGCCATTTCAGCAGCTCATAATTTAATAGTTTCTAGTGGAGTTATCTGAATGGAAATAAAAGCCGTCTCTTACAGTACAAAACCCTGAAATAATAAGTTTTACAAATTAACGCTTCAGCTAGTTCAGCATCCAGTCTTGAATAATGTTTCACTTGGAAATAAATGAGATGATATTGCTGGAAGATTATTTGTGTGGAAAAAAATAGACTTTTTAGGACAATATGAGTGTAAGAAAATTGTGCTAACTGATGCAGAGATACAATTTTATCTTGAGATTGTGAATATACTTCTGTTATTTTATTAATTCTCATTAGAGGTAGGTTTAAAATGGAGTGCTGATTTATCTAATGAAATTTAGCAGAATGAAGAGGCAAAAAAAATTTCAGTTTTGTTGTTGTCCATTTTAACATTACATTGGTTATTTGAGAGTTTGTTGTTTGAACAGGTAGTTACAGTGCATCACTTCAGCTACCTTAATGTTTTGATTTTGCTGTGAATTATATTCCAAGAATGCTTCTATTTTCCCCAAATCTGATGATTTTTAGAATTCATTACATTCAAAATGGTCTTTTGTTTGAACAAGAGGTCAGTGATTATACAGCAAATTCCACATTAAAAAGCTATGACTGTATTTATTGTATTTATATGTAACAAAGTCAATTGTTTTAAAATAGCTGTGGATATTGTGAGTTTGAATTTGCTATTGTTTCTGTTTTTCATTTCAAATGGTTGTTTCAAACACCAGCTTCTTATCTCCTTAATCCTTTTCCAAAATCCAATAACTGAAATAAAATTATGTTCTAAAATTATAGCAGAAATCAATGGCCAGAGATATTAGTGGATGCTTATTGACACAGATGATACTATTTTCATATTGCCATAATGTTGGTCCAGATGCGCAACTGTCAGTTTTAAGCATTGAGTAGGTGGTTTTGGAAGCTCTAGCAGTCCAGAAGCAATTGCTTTTGGCAGGCTCTGGAGTGACGATAAATCCATGAAGTTTTTTATGACCTATAACTGCAGCTTTACTGTCTAGGGTATATTCCGACCATGCAGAAAATCCCATCCCCACTTGTTATCTGAACATGATCCTTTGTACAAATGGGTTATGTGGGCCTCATTAGGGATTTCTATGGGCTTATAGGAAGCCAAAAGTCCAGTGTCCTGTTTCCTAAATATTCAATGTTTCTGAAGGAAGAAGAAAAGAAATGTTGTTTGAAACTTTGTTGTTTTAGTTCTATATGACCTAATATCGCAGATTGAGTGTATACAAAATTTTATTAAGTTCTAACTGATGCTTTCCATGGCTGGTAAATCGCTCTTGGTCAGAGCTGGGTGTATTAAAGTGCTTGGTTGATTTAGGATGTGGATGTAAATGGCAAAGCTCAGTTTATGAGATTCATTATTTCTGGAGTGAGGTTTCCCATACAGTCCATTAATCTACCTGATTTTTATTATCTCTTTCTCAACAACAGCCACTTTCTTAATAGGTATTTTGACACTAAGGTTTAATGGCATTTAAAAAGATGACAGACCCATGCAGAGAAGTTACAAGTCATACGTATTAAATTGTTCAGTCATGAAAAGATCATTCCATCCCAGAAATGGAATCTCTGCTGTTCTTTTTCCATGTAGGTTTTAGTTTTTGCTCTGGTAGTTTGAATATAATTATCTGTATAAAATAATTTCTTTCTGCTTTCAGGAAAGATTTTTTTTTCACTGCTTGTCCACAAAGTAGAAGAATGAGAGAGACAGCAACTAGAGGATCCCGAGCACACTCACATTTTTTGAGCACTTCCAAAATCAGTATAAATCAATTTGATAAAACAAAGTCCTCCAGCATTAATGCACTTAATCTTACATTACTATATGGACAGCTATTCCTTTGTTTGTACAAGCCACTCTGCCTTCAGAAATACATTGCATCTGCCTACCAGTATAAAATTTGAGTAGGTGGCCTTCCAATTCTGAGGCAAAACCAGGTCAAATTTCTTATTGACAAGATTCTACTGGCTTCTGTGTTTCTTTGTCTCAGCAGCCTGAGTCAGTAATTCAGATAAGACTTTATTCTGTGAATTTATAACAGAATATTTTATCTTTAAACTTCTTTGCAGTATACTTTTCATTTGTTTAAAGCTTTCTACATTTTAAGTGTGTGCATATATTTAAGCTGGCATTAGTTTTCATAGCGAACGTGAAAATGTAATATACATAGCCAACTCAAGCTCATTACCGTCCCATTTTAATATGTTTCATAACTGTATTTGTGCAAAAATAAATAAGCTTTTTTTATTAACAACCTGCATTACTTACAGAGACCAATATGCTCGTGCTGCAGCCAGAGGAAACACCATATTTTCTGATGGTCTGAAGCTTTTCACCCTGTATATATGGTTGCAAAAGGGTTGGGGATGTAGTTCTGCAGAGAACATAGATTTTTCCGCCGTGTATGGAGCAGTTTAAACTTCATGCATGTATTCTCTTCTTGGAAATGTCTGTCTGGTTTAGCACATGTTTTTTAGCTCTGAAGTGCAGGGCTTCTGCAATATGTTCTCAACATAATTCTGGACGAGTGCCTGTGTGAATGGAGGCGCTCGCAGTGAAGGAGTAATGTGATCTTTGGAATAGATTAGTATGAATGGGAGCGCTTTGATAGCAGAGATCAGACAGACTTGTGTGGGATTTTTCACTCCATTTTCAGGAATTAGGAAGTGTTGTTTGTGGTCATTATTCCTTTTCCAGGGTGTTGCACCTCTTAATGTAAAAACCTATCTTTTTGCTCGGGGACAGGCTGTAAGATAATTTACTCTTGTACAGTAAGTAACATGCCTTGTTTTTTTTCCCTGGTGGTTTTATGGTTGTCTCTAGGTTTTTGTGATCTGGATATATGAATACGGACTGGCAAGTTAGCTTTTTTCATTGTAAAGATAGACATATTTAAAGCAGTGAAGATAAAACATATTCATCTCTACAGTGGTGAACTCCTTTAGAAGTCCTAGCAAACTGCTATGCAACTGGAAGTAGAATTACAGAATCAGCCACTTTGGGATGAACTTCAGGTCTCTCCACTCCAACTTCCTTCCTGCTCCAAGCAGCGTCATCTGTGAGATGAGACCAGGCTGCTCAGGGCTTTATCCAGTTGGTTTTTGAAACCTCCAAGGATGGAGACTGCACAAGCTCTCTGGACAGCCTGATCCAGTGCCTGACTGTCCTCAGGGAAATTTCTTTCCTTATATGCAGCTGGAAGCTCTTCTTTCAATTTATGACTCCTGCCTCTCATTCTCCTGCTATGCACTGTTGTGAAGAGCCTGGCTCCAGCTCCTCGGCATCCCTCCAGGTAGGCAGGGTCGGGCTGCTGTGAGACCCCCCCGAAACTGTCCTTCATCCAGGCTGAACAAGCCCAGATCCCTCAGCTTTTGTTAGCAGAGTAAGTGCTCCAGCCCTGACCATCCTGGTGGCCTCTGCTGGACTTCCCCAAGTCTATCAATGTCTTCCTGTATCAGGCCCAGACTTCTGCAGAAATAACTGCAGAAACAAAGTCTTAAACTTGTGTTTGTCTCTTGCACACTTTTATACCATCCATTCCTCTTGCTATTCTCTGAAATAACCTCTCAGCACTATTACGAAAGCAAAATCTATTATCATTTAACTATCTTCTTGGAATTTCATTAAGAACATTATACTTATTTTTCCTACAATGTCTTCTTTTCAGTTTCTGTGCTCAACTCCACAAATGGCAGACATTTTTCAGGATTAATGAATTCTTTAGTGATAACATCATTAGTCACTATCTGAAGACCCAATAATCCTTTAAAGGAGTGATGTGAAAGTCAATACGTGCATGAAAAAAGGCTTTGAAATTGCTTCCTGTTTCTAGCAAGTCAATAAAGGCCCTCAGTGGGAGGCTGAACAACTCAGTATCCCAGTGTAACAGCAGCCAGAGGCTTTTCAGGACAGGACACAAGCACACACGGCAGACAGGAATGTTTAAAGCTACTTCCCGGCTCATCTGCAAAAGAGGTCTCCTTCTAAGTACCTCAGGGTGGCAAGATGCATGAAAAGGAAAGTGCCATCTCCATCTTTATTTCTAAACAGCATCTGAAAATTTCTCTCTGAGCTCTACTCTACCCTCCCCATTGAAGGAGGAATTGCAGACGACACAGAACTGGGAGGAGCAGTCGCTGCACTGGAGGACAGGGTTGCTCTTCAGAAAGACCTCCACCAGCTGGAGCAATGGGCTGGCAGGAACCTCATGGAGTCCAGCCAAGGCCTTGTGGTGATTCCAAATCCCTTGTTCATCTCCTTCAAAAATGGGGTGAATGAGCTTCACCGCTGCGGGAAGAAGT
The DNA here is from genome assembly GCA_008711295.1 of Anarhynchus alexandrinus. Lineage (NCBI taxonomy): Eukaryota > Metazoa > Chordata > Aves > Charadriiformes > Charadriidae > Anarhynchus > Anarhynchus alexandrinus. The sequence goes on along the minus strand of VUYV01000052.1, from coordinate 5,163,725 downwards.
GGGCAATGGATGTATGAGTCGAAAAGCTGAACTGGTAAAATATTCCTCTCTCATTCCAACAATATGCACCACTGCCTTTTGTTATGGGGCTATAAATGCTATATCAAGTAGGACTAAAACATCAGAAAAAAAGTAAACTACCTTGAAGGCAGAAATAAAAATTTCTGCTTGTTTAGAGGCAAGGAAGGTTTCTCACATGCGTCCCTCTCTCCAGGGCCTTCCCTTGACAGTCTGAAGCAGAGGACCTCCATTATCCCTTGCTGCTGAGGGTGGCCCCATATCACATCCAGTGCTCTTTCGTTGCAGGAAAAGCTGCCTCTTAATTTCTGTCTGTGTCTAAAGTGAGGAAAGTTCATTCATGACAGTCTCTGTTTCACAGATGACTGCAAAAGTTGAATTATCAGGGCAGCTTGGCAGGACATATTTTTCCCCCCATCTTCTCCAACAGGGTTTTTGTTATGACTCCATGTTTAGCTTTGCAGGAATTGCCCCAAAGTAACTATGCGTCAGGAAAGCTGGGACATTCCTGAAGTCCAGCTTGAAGGGCAATTTGTGCCAGTGCAGCTGGAACACGAGCTGAACGGGGGGCTAACCCCCTTTGTAGAGCAGAGCTCTCCTGCTGCCAGTCAGCGGGCTGGATTTGGCCAGGACGAGTCTGCTGGGCATGTGCCTTTGCTTAGGGAGAGGAGATAAAAGGATTTTATGGCAGCTTATCTAGCCAAACAGCCACCTGCCGCCTCCTCCACTTGCGCGAGGCCAGGCACCGGCACTGGGCACCAGCACACGCATGTCCATGTCAGGGCAGGGAAGGGAGAGCTTGGTTACCCCTTCCACAACCAGGACAGTCAGACACCAAAGCACTTCCAATGCTCATTTGTGGAAATCCAGGCACGTCGCCTCTTTATATCAAAAATGGAGAAGTTGCACTTTTCTTCGAGGCAAAGCAGCAGTGCTTATATCTAACTCTTACTTAGCGTTTCATCTGTGCCTTTCAGAGCACTTGGCATCGATAGCTTTTTTAATAACTGATTAAATAAATGAACAGAGGTTCCTCTACATTTATTTCACAGACCTTTAGAAACAAACTATTAACTCTTTTCTCAGCTGTTTAAGATCAGAAGCCAGAGGTCAGTTGTTATCTCACAGAGGTTTTAAAGTGGAGATATTTACCGTAGTGATTTATAATGCCATCCCTGACCTTGGATTACTTGGCAGCAATTAAACCAAGTGTTTAAGTTCCTGAAGAGTTAGGAAATATGTTGGAATGGGAGAGAACTTTTTCACCACATCCTGTACAAAAACATTTTTTTAATACATAAGCCACAGCCTTGCTGCTGTTTCCTAGGTTTTCCTGCAGGTACCCGTCAGAAGCAATAAGAGGAAAAACAGCGTATCGATGAGAATAACACAATGATCTTATGTCATTGAAAATTATTCATGTATTCAGTTTCATTGAGGCTTTTCCTGTAGGACTCACTAGAAAGAATTACCAACTGGAAATTAAAGGGATAAGACATATAGCCATTAATTTTCAGAAACATTCAATATCTTTTTGTGCTGGATTTTTTCCAATTAAGTGAGTCAGTTCTGTGCTGGTTGTGGAGAAAGTAAAGTAATGACAAGTTAATTCTGCAGGAAATGTGAATAGATTGAAGCTTGTTACTGAGTTGACTTCGTAGCTTCCTAGTTGTCAACCTCTGGATTGTAAACAGGTGGCACTGTGCAGATGGATCTGTTCAGCACCATACAAAAAGTAACTATTAATAGAAAAAAATAGTTTGGACATAAGCACAAAGGAGAAACATTTAAATATGTGTTAGTTTCTATATATACCCAATAGTAAATCTATTTATTAAAAGATTCTTCTGTTATAGCTGTAGCAAACTTTTCTGAAAGGACTTACAAATTACTTTTTTATTAATTATGCAAGGCTGACTGTACTCGTACATATATTTGCGTATATACAGACATACTCATACACACACACGTATGCGCCATCACTGTTCCAACTGGATTTGTCTTTAGCAAATGACTGGCAAAGTTAAGAGTACTAAAGGGACTTTCATCATATTGAAATAAAGTCACTCAAAGGAAATTGGAAAATGGGGCTTTGTGTGAAGACAGAATGGTATAAAAATGGAAAAGGTCTCTCATCCTCTTCCCTTTTGCCTCTCTCTTCTGTAGTGTTTCTCTCTGTACTGCCTTTCATTCTTCTGCTCCCTATTACCCTTCTAAACCCTGTGCTACTCCCACCTATTCTGTTCCTTTGCTTTCATACTAGCTAGCAATACGTCCTTTCATGTTCCCGTCGAGCCTGGCCAAGTGGCAATTGCTCGTTCTCTCATGCACATTAACTTTTCTCATTGTCCTTAGCTGACAAGGTGCAACTGTGCTGGCTCTTCAAGATGGTTTGTTTTAGATGGGATTTTTCAGGGTGGTGAATCAGATTCATTTTGTTCTTCAGTCACTGCACTGCAGCTTTGATGTTTCTGTTCTTTGCAGTTACACGTCAATGACGGTATGTTTTCTGCAATATAACACCATACCAGGCAGTCTGATGGAGAGATAAGTTCATGGCATTTTAGTACCCAGCTACTACCAAGTGTTAATGCTGTTTTGACAGTAGTAAAATCTGTGTCTGTCACTCCATCTGTAATAAACAGGAGATGAAGTCACGCCGTTTCTATGCAGGGGCACAGCGAGGACTAGAGAACGTGATGCTAAGCATATGTGTGGCACTAAACATCATGGAACTACACTATTACTTGAGCTTCATCTGATTCATCTTATGATAAAAAATGAGCATGCAATAATGGAATAAGTGTTGGCAAATATTTTGCCACTGAATTTAAATCACAGATTTATTTCAATAATAAACATGGGAGTGCATCTTGATAGGTTGTTAGCTGAATTGTGTGGGTGGTTAGTCTTTTATTTTTATTCAGATGATTCGGTGAAATCACATGATTTAGTTATTTTGTCTGTAGTAAGAATACTGAACTCAGTCATCATCTGTACCAAGTGATCTTCACTCCTATTGAAATCATAGGACAATAACATGAGAATCATTACGTGGAGTTTTGTTTGTTCAATTTGAATATGCATGAGAAGCTGTCCAGAGAATGCTAGGCAAGACAACACATTTTGTTAAAATGTAAAGAAAAAAGGATTTTGCAGAATTAGAAGCAATCTTTAAGTATTGTAATAGAGTAAAATTTGGTGCTGAGTTGGTTTATGAAAATATCATTCGTACTTTATCATCCAGGAGTCAATAAGAAAACCTAGAAGCTAGATCTCCTTGCAGACTGTAAGAAAAAAACGTTAACAACTTCTGAAAGGCTTGATGTAGAATCATCAGCTGGAAAGCATTAACCACACTGTTCCCAGTTGTCTTGGAAAGAGCCTTGAATTTACATTTCCAAAATAGGAGATGACAGCACAGTTTATAACGCTGTCTCCTTTCACACGAGGGACTGGGGATTTGAAGCTGCGGGCTCTTCAGGGTGGCAGAACAAAGAAGGGACCTGTGCTGAGTAATGGTTGCTTTGTCAGGATTACAGTCTGCAGTCAAGGCTGGAGGAGCTGCCTGAGTGTCGCTTGCATTTTGGAGAACGGTCACCATTGCGCTCCCATGGTTGTTTCTGTTCCAGTGCCAGAAGTCATGGCCCATTTCTGATTTTTATCTCATTTCCAACTGACACAACTGGCACAAGTCCTCTTTTGTTCTGTGAGATCAGAAACAGATGTTGGGTATATCAACTTGATGATGTGGGGACAGGACTTACAGGCCTGGCTCCAACAGCCAGATCCAGGCAACCCCCGATATAACGGGAAAGCCTGAAAGGTCGTGACATCATGCCTGTGTCACAGACTGTGAGGCCATCTGTTTAAGGCACCCTTATTTATATGGAATAGATTTGTTTTTTAACCAAGCAGCAAGGGACAATCTCATTCTATGACTCGTCTGTAAAAGAAGACTATTCACCTGTGAGATTTTTTTGTGAATGAAGACCATTCACCAGCTGTGCCCTCAGCAAAGTCCCCCGTACCTCACCATGGGACTTACAAACTCAGGAAGCAGACAGGCAGACAGCAGACATAAAGGTTCAGGTCAGGTTTAAGACACCCAAGTACTGACATCTGTATGTGCACTCTCAGTTCCCTCTAGTCAGTGGAGACCTAGTCAATGCCAACAGCGGGGCCTAGCACGCAACTGAAGCTGCATGGACCATGCTCAAGCAGACACAAGGGGTGGGATTCAACTGGCCAAACACAGACATCTAGTATTGGTTCAAGTGCTGTGAAGCACCTTTCTTGGCCTCTTGCAGGCACTACAGAAAGGTTCATGTGTTCCCCTAGGGTATATTTGCCATTCCATGCAGATGTCTCAGACACCTTATCCTGTCTGGACAACCTGCTCCAACTGACCCTTCTGGAGCAGAGGGATTGGACTAGGTGATTTCAAAAGGTCTGTTCGAACTTACTTAAATGATACTGAGGTCTCAGCTGGCAATAGATGCCCGTACATTGGGCACCTGAAAGTTGCTGCTCTGCCAAAATGCCTGTAGGCTCTAATGGCAGTACTGACTGCAGCTCAACTCATCTGAGGAGGCTTGGAAGTCTAGTACCCCATGAGATGCCCTAAACCTGGACTGGCAGACACAGAACAGCACTTATGGGAAATATGCACCCTTTCTGTGCCAGGCAGGACACCCTCATCATCTCAGGTACGCTGGATACTAACCTTTGAGTGATTGACTTCTCAATGGTCACGTCTTTTGGAGTACTGTGTAGCCATGAGTCCAGATGGCAAAGTCTGCCCATCCAAAAAGAATTGCTTCTGAGATAACTCCTTGCTATTATATTATGCATCTACTTTGATTGTTCTACCCTTCTGCATTTTATGCTTTTGTCTGTTACATTAACAAGCCCTCAGCTACCTGGAGCTTCCTTGCTATGCTGGCATTTCATCAAGCCATCTCTAAACCATTCTTGGGCAAACTAAAGAAAGACTGCTATTTATTTTTTTTTTCATTTAAGGCAGATTTTTCAGACCTTAATTCAATCCTGCAACCCTTACCATGACAGTCGTTGTCTCTAAACCTACGCGTGGTGGTACTCCTTCTCTCCACCCTACTACTTAGTAACCGTAGCAGTGCAGCAGCCATCACCTACCACATTGTGTGGGAATTGTCCTGCTTCAGTTGTCCTGCCCAGTAACTCATCTCAACAATAATCAACTTTCACCATCACATATCCAGGCTCTCCTTCTGTAAGCATAAACAGCCTGAGTACAAACCTTGCATTCAAATGTGCTCAAATGGATGATGGTTAAATGAGACCAATTTACCATACATTTGTTTCTTGCTTTGCCTTTATCAATTTTCACCAGAAAATAATTTACTTTGATTTGTGTTTGCATTTGTGTTGCAGTCTCTGCCAGCAACAGTGGTGTTTTTTTTTCCCAGTTCATTTGTAGACACTGATTAGCAAAACAGGACAGTGAAAAGCCTTAAAGTGTTTTAGTGGAATTTTGTGGCCAAAAAAAACCCCCAAACCCAAAGAGGTTTGAGTGGCTTTTGATTCATCTTTGAGTTACATTAGGGGATGCTTCATTAAGTACTAAAGATTTGGAAGATCCCCCTCATGCCAGAGGACATGGTTCACTGGGATGGTGTGTGCCTTTTGTCCCCTGGGTCAGAACGAGGCAGATAGCTGGCAACTGAATGCTGGTGATCTCTCACCAAAGTCACTACCGTTTCCCATTAAATCGTAGCAGTGCTATTGTCTGAACATGAGAGAAAACAGAAGAATCAAATAAAGGATGAAAAGGGCTGTTTTCATTTTAGACTGTGTTTAAAAATGAAGCTGTACCCAGAGACACTCATCCCAAATATCCATCGCCCTCCCTATTTGGCTATTCAGTGGGAATCAATCTCATTTTCTTGTGCAAAACATTTTCTCACACACCCATAGTGCCGCACAGGGAAGTCCCTCATATGTTCCCTGAGCAGAAGAGAAGCAGCACTGGGCTGCAGGTGGGGTTCCTTGTGTAAAACCTTGCTATAAGACATGTTTCCAGTCCTGCAGCCTACTGCCAAGGTCCTTTCCTTCCCACCACAGCTGGAAGTGGCCTCTTCCCATCACAGGACTGATGTACAGACAGATCCTTCACGTTTTGTTGTAGCTGCTGTTATCACACAGCATCATGTGTCTTGGACTGATATAACAGAGCATTAGGTTGAAATCTGGGATTTTAGATTAGTTTGTTGCACTCCAGTTCTAATTGCAGATGGCCCAAGAATCAGCAGTGTTGGACTGCTCCATAATCTCTTTGCCTTGCTGCTCGAAATCCAATTTTTAGTCTACAAAACGTACCAATTTGGATGAGCAAGCTAAGCCAGCAAACATCAGAAGGGAGCGTACCAGGAAATTATCTCCCTCTCTCCCACCTCTCTGTCATCACTATAATCTCATTTACCCTAGAACACTAAGAAACGTAGAGGAATCCAGTTAGCTTCCTTTATTTCCCTTGGTGGATGCGACAGAGCTGCTTGCGACCTATTGAGCTGCTCTGACTTACGAGGGGATTTCAGCAAACTGCCAGTTTACTTACAAATAGTTGCAACTTCTTTAGTCATATTGAATAAGACTTTATTATTTTCCCTCTAAAAATCCTGAAAGTGGAGAGCCATGAGCTTTTCAGGGTGGCACCTGTTATTATCTGACAGGCTTAGCCAGCATAGCTGAGCGTTACTGTTATGTGCACTGACACCTGCAGGTCTCAGTCATGGATCCAAATATTGTCACACTGGGGCTATCTATAACCCTATGATTAAAATGTATTCCTCTCCAAAAAGCCCTTTGGCATCCCCTGGGTTTAGCTGAGGGAAGGATGTTGTCGTCTCCTAGGCTTGGTCTATTCCCCTCTTCAAATACCTTGTGCACTTGGAGACTCGTGGTATTTGAGCAAAGGTGGTTTTCTGTACAGGGAGAAGGAAGGGACAGACCTCTTTTGGGGGTCTTTAAACACAACAACCCTTTGCCACCCACCTGCTCACAGCAGACCGATGCTTAGAGGGCAGCCAAGATGAGCGGAGGGAAGGAGAGAGGCTTGGGTGCCTCACCTGGCTGCCCTTTGGTGGCTGAGCCATGAATTGCTCCGGCAGCCCGTGCATGCTCCCCCCAGCCAGCTCCTAACTGCTCATCCAGGACCTTTATACTATATTTACGCTTGTTTTCCAACTCAGAAACATTTTGCAGTCACTTTGTGCACACAAGTCACATCAGATATGGGAGCAGCTCGCTTTAACGCATCTTTGAGTTGCTCAGGTCTCATGCGAACAGTCTTGATGGTAAGAGCCCCAACGTGAGGCGGGCAATAACAGCTCCAGTGTGCAAGGATGAAGTCCAGCTGGCAACTGATGTTCACTCCTCCAGCCAAGGCAGTACGAATGTGCCCTATGTGAGTCACAGCAGGGATGATGTCGTACAGCAGCAATTAATTTGGTCCTAAGGCAAATGAGTCCAAATGGTAAAGGCTTTTGCAAATGGAATTTACTGTTCCAATGCAAATAGCTAACTGGCAAACAATAACCGCTCCAGCCTGAAAGCCCGGCCAGCAATTGGTTGACATTTGTGCTGCAGAGAGTTTACAGATTCCCCACGAGTTGGAAAGGAGCTGTGTTTTGCAGCAACAATTGATTTATTACTGTGACAACCAGTAGAAATAGAAGGACCTGCTGGCAAGCAAGGGTGTGATTTGTTCCTCTGCAAACAAGCAAGAGGTGTCCAGCTGGCCAGTGGCCATTCCCAAGCAAAAGCCCAGGGGAGGATGCAGATTTTATCTTCTCTCTGCTTGAGTTTTGCCTGCTAAATTAGTTTATTTTTTTTATATTGTACCGAAACACATTTGTATTTAGTAATGTTTCTACAAAGTGAGTAAGTCGGGAAGATGCAAAGGTCAGGCTGCCTTCTAGATATTTCACTTCTCAAGCAATAAGACGACACTTTATCTGTTATTCATGAACAGAAAATCATTCTCATTTATATTGCAGCAGCCCCTGTAGGGACCAATCAAGGTCCCATTGTCCTGGTGCCTGATTGGTGGCTGTGAGCAGAAAATTGCTGGTGCCTGCTTGGATGCAGTTCAGAAACATCCATTTTTTGCCATGTAAGGTTTAACATGAGCACATTCTGATCAGTAAAGCACGTAAGCGCACATTTAAAGCAATCTCTCTTCAGCAAAATGTTTCAGAGTGTTTCAGTCCTCCCAAAGAGCGGGGAATTTAAACGTGCGAAAATGCTCAGCTAAATCAGACGGGGCTGCTGCACCTGGACCTCGTGTCTTTTGAGTGTTCTGCATATAAGAGAGTTTTCTTTTGATGCATAGAGGGGGTTTGGGGGGTGGTTGGCCAACGTGTCCAAATGAAGTCTGGAGGCAGTGTGTTTTCTCTCCTGGGCGTCTTCTAAGCCTGCCCCAGTGAACTGACACAGTGCAGAGAGCTGTGACTAGTGGGAGTGCACCAGTCATCCGCAAGTGTATCAGGGGTGTGAGCGGCAGGAGAGATGATTCATTTCCATTTTCTGAAACAAAATAATGAAGTATAATAGTCTGAAATTAAGGTATGAAAAATGAGGCTGAATGAAAAGAAAAATAGGCCAGTGACAAGAGCTGTCCGATTATGGAGTAATCTTGATGGAACAAGGGAAGAAACCAAAATGGCATGCAGTATTTCATGGTGGTTAATCTGGTATAGACTAAGACAGAACGGTTAGTTCTTCACTGGTTGATAATGGACTAGCTGAGACTTCAGGGACAGGAGAAGTTAAAATCAATGTTTGACAACAAATACGTAATTTATGTGAATATGGCAAAGAATATTTGTGGTGTATCATTTTTGCTATAAAAAGAATAATAAAAAAAATCAACATTGACCAACAGCTAAGTACAGCTACTTCATATTCTGGGTACTGTGTAAAATTGCCGTATCTTACTATGCTAGTAAGCCTGGAAAACACTGACTTTGTAAAGCTGATAACTGTAATGCAGTGGAAACATTGCTTGGGATCAGCGGAGCGCATCGTGGTGATAAAGAATTTCCCTGTAATGCTGTTATAGTAATTGAAGCTGCAGTTTGTCTCCTGCACAGCAAAGCAGGCTGAGGCTGCCAGAAGGTTTTCTAAAACTTCTCTTCCTGGTGCGGAGCAATTTGCTGCCTTTGTCCTGTGATTGCCCACCTGAGTTTCTACCACTTTGGGAGCTCTAACACAGAATCTGTGAGCTCTAGCACAGACACTAATGAATACAGATAATTTTCATTTTTTAAGACGTTTAACTGCTGTTGAGTACAGTTTACTTCATTATAGAATAGGGAATCACAACATTTCATGCTTAAACCAAAAATCAAAGCACTAGGGTCAGCCTTTGGGGGCCTCATTTTCATTGAAATCAGTAGAGTGATGCACTGAAAATAACTTTTTGTTGGCAAGATAGTATTCAGTCTTCCTTTCCATTTTGAGTTTTTATTTTTAAAGAGTCCTCTACTTAGACTTCTTTTAAGATTTCCCTTCCTTTCTGCTTCTATTGTATAATTTTAACTGACCAGGGTGATTTAGCAGTACTCGACTCTTCAGTATGTTAAAAAGATATTCAAGGCTCCCCTTACATGGGAAGACAAAAAGCAGCTTTAAGACGCTGGCAGCTTTCTCATCTACATACGAAAGCAACAAGAAAAGAAACAATTAAATGGCACAGCTTCTCCTGGAGCTCTCAGACCTTTCTGTCATCTTAATTTTCCTCTTAGTGCTTTATGTGAGCCTGACTTGTGCATTAGCCTGGCTCAATTGGCTGCATCATCCCCCCCAACACTCCTAAGGCAGGCAAAGCTGCCGCTGAATTCAAGCCTAATAGGGTTCGTTGCAGGAAGAGAAACCAATTTCGGTTTTAGTGGGATATCTACGGCTGAAGCAAGTAAATTTAATACACATTGCCCTGAGTTGACTTTCACACTAGTGCTACGTTGCTGCAACTCTTGGTGAAGTTTGATTTACACCAGGCGGTGCAGAACTTATTCCTCACATCACTAAGGACCATCGGTCTCAAAGGGAAAGTGTCTCATGAAAGCTGGTGAGGAAGGGACTGTTTATATTCATGAATGGACAGTCCAGGCAAAATGCGGTAATATTTGAATGGACAGAGAGCCAGGCCCTCCGAAACCTGGTTGGGTAGCAAGCACGTTCTCCTCTGTGTGTGCCCAGTAACTGTCATATCTGTGTGAGTAAGAAATTGTGAGGTTTGTCAGCGGATATAAGACCGATGGCTGTGTTGACAGGGAGGAGGGAGGAAGCACTTCTGCCTAAGCATAATTCACAGGGGACACCGTTCTGTTTGTTTTAGCACATCTGGCAATGCAGATGTGGCTGGAAGAGGGTTGTGGGGGTTTTTGTGTCTTTCAGTATGGTTAATTGTTCATTAATATCTCTTAACTCTTACGGACATTTGAATGCTCTGTTTCAACAAACACCTTTTTGTCACTTTTTCATCCAGCCTCAGGTGAGCATTTGGGGTAGTTATTTGAAAAATCAGTATTGATTGAGAGAATACCTGAGACTGAAAACAACATGGTCTTGGTTTCTCCTCTTAAGTGTTTTTATCAGGTAGATTCAAATAGCACATTAGGCAAAAAGAAAGCTGCCTAAAGGGTTACTGAAACAGCATCACTGTCAGCTTCAGCTGCAAAAGGGACCTTAGCAATGACTGTCCTTCGCACAGCCAGGGACAGATGGGCTGTGCTGCATGGTCCTCAGCCCTCCTTCTGTTTGATACGAGCTGGCTCTGCCTCCACGTGTTCCCCTCGACCCATGCACAGACCACAGAGGACGTTTCAATTAACCCTGTGTGGCAGGTGCCACACCTGCAGCAAGGGGCAGCTCTCCTGGACGCGTGACAGCAGCCGATAGAGGTATTCTAGTATTTCCCACAATTTTGATTTTTTTTTTAAAGTGTCTTCAAATCATATATATATGGCAGTCCAGCAATAAAAGCCCAGCTGTAGATGGCTGTTTCTGCCTGTACTTGATGCTGTCTCCAAAGCCAAGGTGGTTGGACATGCCAGCCAGAGCGTGGCATGAGTTGACGTGCTACGTGCCTATCACTTCCCTGAGACTAATGCTGTGTGTCACAAACTACTGCAGCCATCTCCCACACTTCTAAAACCAATTTCCACTCTATTAAGTTCTACCCTTTATGGTGTCCAGGAAGCTAAAAACAGGCTTCATTTTACCTACAGTCTTAGCAATTGCCACCAATCTACTCTTGGGTGGGTTATTAAATTAAGGCTATTGAATCAGATTCTGCTGGCAGCTATTCGATGTCAAACCTGGACTAATCCCAAATTTACAGCTGAAGTTGATGCTAGATAGGAACTAAAAGTTGGTCCCTTCAAGTTTTAACTCTGTACATTGCAGGCTGTATTAAAGATTCAAAGTTTGCTAGAAGCAGCCAGGGCTGGCTGCACAGGGCAGATGTCCTACAGGGTAAGTTCTCAAGAGGATAGTTTGACCTGCTCACTGTGCTCTGAAATTTCCTGCACAGTGAGCTGAGGAGCTTCTGTATGAGAAGCAATGTCAACTAAAATTATAGTAGCTCTGGGTTTTTTCTCCATAATTCTGCTCAGTGGGCTCAGTACTCTTCTATAGAAGAGTACGACATTTTGTTCCCAGAGCTCCCAATTTCTTATGGGAAGGGTGACCCTTTTCCTTCGTACATCTGGGAGTCCAAAGAGGATTATTTGGGTAGTAGGGGTATCAGGAGAGATACAGGCTCTTTATGCAGATTTTTCTGCACTTGGACATTTTCAGGCTGTTCCAGTCCTGGTTCCCACGTGAAGCATATTAAACACCAGGGGCTGTGCTCCCCCGAGAGGCAGTTGTGTTACAGAGCTTCCCATGTGCTGCAGACGTTGGGGAAGTTCAGTGCAGTGACTGACACTATTTCTGTGAGTCTGGAGCTGGACTCACTAGGAATGCCTTGCATTCATTAATTTAATTGTACAGACTCAGCCAAAGTGTCCACAAGGTGCTAGGGAAGAGCCGCAGGTGGGAAAGTCGCTGGTGGGTTGGGCGGGTGCAGCCTGTGCCCACCTCACCCAGAGCGCAGGAGTGAGACCTGCCCCAAGCACGGTGCAGTTTCCCCCTTTAAAAGACATCAGGGCTTGTCCTGACTTTGGACTTGAGAAAAAAAGCCGGGGACCCTGACTCAGCCACAGCCTTTGGATGGTGCTGCTTCCTCTCTGTGAAGGGACTCTCCCCCCCCCAAGCCTTCCAGTCTTTCAAGTCTTTTTCCCTTTTTTTTCAGATTAACTTGTAATAAAGGAAAATCAGTTCTGCTGGGTTGTGCAGAATATTAAAAAAAAATTGAAAACGAACATCCCCTAGCTCACTCCATCCTTGAAGCGGCAGAGCCTTCCCTCCAGCCCTGATTTCAAAGCCAATAGTTTATGGTAGTTTCTTGGTCTGTGAGAGGTGTCTCCCCTGGGGCCCCAGAAAGCCTCTTGCTTTCCACCATCAGGGTTGCGGCTGTGTAAGACCTCCCTGCTCCCCTGCAGTCCCACCATGTGCTGCAGGCTGCCAGCCTGCCCTGTCCCTCCATGGCTGCCCACATCTGCCCTTGCTCCTGCAGGGTTCCAACACCACGGGCAAGGCAGACAGGCAGGAATCCATCCTGCCCAGCCACAGCCTTTTAAGAACATATAACTTATAGCAACAAATCCAACAACTACGGTCCCCAGTGCAGAAAACCACATGGAGCCTGGCTTGAGACCAGTCTGGGTTGGACTGGCACCAAGGTTGTCTCAAAGCTCTTTCCATAATGACATAGGATAGGCAGACCTCTGTGCTCAAAGGCATAACTCATTGGAGAAATTAGCCCATAAAATTGTTTCTGATAAAAGAGGCTTATTTTTTATTTAATGTCACGTTAAATAAATTGCAAAGCGCAGCAGTGAGGATTTAGTACTTGCAGTGCTAACCGTATTACTTAGCATTTCTACAGTGCTTTCCTCGTTCAGGAAAGCACTTTTGCTAACTTAATTCATCCTCAGTCACCCTCTGCATGTCATGAGGGAAGTCAGGAACATTTAATATCCCTGCTGATAGATAAGGCGTATGGCTGGGACTGGCACAGCTTTGTTACTTTTCTTCTTCCACCACCCTCAGCATCCCACCCGAGTCGATTGTTGATGGCTACAGCCTATATTGGGGACAGGCAGGATCCTGTCCCTTTGGTGAGAGCCAGCGATGGCCCTGGCTGGGCAGCCAGAGGGAGCAGAGCTGAGACTGGTGGCAAGGAAGGAGAGGTCTTAGCAGACAAGAAGGATCGAGAGAGGAGGGCTGGAGAGTGAGACCTGGGAGCTGGGATACGGAGGGGAGGATGGGGGTGAAGGGATGCTTGGGCTGAGGAGGTCACTTACATGGGCTCTTGGCCTTAGGCAGGAGAGAATTTGGGACAAAGGCTTGTAGAAGGATTGTCACACAGAAAGGTTTAGAGGTTGCTTTGAATTCTCTTATTTGATGGGGGTTTGTAAGGCAGGACATGGTAACGGGGTTGGGGAAGAAGACAGTGGGTCTGGCATGGGGCTGGGGCATGGGAATATAGAGGAGGTGTCCCTGGAGGAGAGCAACTCAGGGTGTGAGGGGTAGTGCTGGGAAAGGGCTTCAGCCTAGGGGAGCTGAGGTTTGATTTCCATGTCAGGAGACCTGCAGAGTGCACAGTGTTCCTGGGGAGCAGCTGCCCATCTCCACACACCTGCCCAGCCCCTAACCACCACCACTGCTCCCCACTCCCAGCAAGACAGGGCTCTTCCCACCAGCAGGCACAGAGCCCTTTGCCAGGGGCCAGGGGCAAAAAAGGTGCCAGGAGAGAGCACAGAGCTCACCCCACGGCTCTGTGCCCCTCTGGTCGCTGTTCCTGTTGGGGGGATGCCACAGCCCCATTGCTTGAACACACCCCAGGAAAAGAGTCCTATGGATCTGCATGGGGGTCCAGGCCATGAGGTGCCTGGGGACGGGTCATGGCTCGTGCTGCTGCGTTTCATCTGGGCAAGGGGCTGCTCAGCACAAAAGGGAACAAATAAGGACAGCTACTCCAGCCCTTTAATCATTTGGGATTCTACTTTTAACGTATGTAAATACATCTGTGTGCCAGTTCTCCCCTCCCCTTTGAGCTGGCATAACTCCTAGTTTCAATGGATTTCTCTGGTAGAGACCAGACCCATATATTGCATTCATTATGCGAGCCAAGTTAATGCTCACGTAGATGGCACTTGCATTTGGAGAGGATAGTAGCTACACACTGGTGTTGATTAATATGCTGATTAAAGAATAAGATACTGATTAGTGCCTACCACCTCTGTAAACTAACATTTACAAACCCATGCAGTTATTGTAGGGGTGGGATATGCTTTTTAAAAAAAAAATAACCTAGTGATATGTTCATTCAGATAGGTATTTTTACCATAAATCAATTGGAGATTATACTATTTTTATTGAAACTTTCTCTACACTTACTTTCAAAGAGTTAAAGTTTCTTTTTTAGAAGTACTCAATTTAACTCCCCCACAAACTTTTCTTGCTTTAATAACGAACTAAAAATACTATGAGTTAACTTAACAGTTTCAAAAAGTACTTAATTATAAATCCTTCCTGAAAGATCCCTGCATTTATAAATTGCTATATTGTAATTAAAAGCTAAAGCAAGTATTTTTTTAATTTGCTCCTTAAAATACATTGATTCTGTTCTACATCTCTGCCCCAAAACCAGTTTCATGTCCCATTGAAAATTATATTTTTTTTTCTGGAAAGAGGAACAGATATCTATCCAAAAAGTTGACCCCAAATTACATTATACAAAAATTAAACCACTCATTGACTCTAATATTCTGCACACAGTATATGCTCATACTTGCAGTATCTCTAGGCTGAAACTTCTCATAACATTTTGCTGTAAAGCTGAATCTAATAGGAGTGAGAGGCTGCTTTCATTTTTTAAGGAGCGGTTCTCTGAGCTGCAAAGGCATTGAAGACAGCCTGGGAGACACAATCTGTGCGATGCTGCTCTTTATTGTCACAGGTACAGAGTTCTGATGTGGCAATGCTGCACATTCAGGTCATCAAACATTTACCAATCAGGAAGGACTTTTCAGTCTCTAAAATGGTTACAAATGGATTTTGTCGGAATGCACTCATTATAAGCAGTCTGATCTCAATGGAGTCCTACTATTTTATTCTGGGTAATAACGGTAAAGTCTTACCAACTGTTGATGGAGATACCATGGGGTTAATTTATATTCACGTTGGAAAAGCAAAGCAGTGCTCCCTCCCAACTCTGACAGATCCTGCGAGTCTTTTCAATAGTTGATTGTCAGGTTGTCCCGATCCATAGCTTAGCGCTGACAACAGCTCACAGTTCATTTGCAGCTTTGAAGCCTGGTCCTATAGTGTTTCTCTTCTGACAGGAGATGAATAAAGGTGTCACTGTGGGAGACTTTTAGCCGGCTACTATAAAAAGGACCCTCCTTGCCTTCCCTCGCAATATCCTCTAGATCACTTTTGGAGCTTGCGGCTTTCCCCTCAGCTGAGTTTAGCTCCATCAGCTCCAATTCATGCTTGGCAGCTGTTTCTAAAACTCTCTGCTTGTTATAATACCTGACAAAGTTGTTAATGATGGGATGGATGGGAAGGGCGATTGCTATCACCCCGCAAAGAAAACTGATGGCAGCATTCAGCTTTCCTAGTGTTGTTTTAGGGTATATGTCTCCATATCCAACTGTGGTCATGGTAATGATTGCCCACCAAAATGACTGGGGGATGCTTTTAAATAAAGTTTCAGGGTGACTTTGCTCCATGGTATAACCCAGGGCAGAAAAGACAAAGATTCCAACGGCTAAATACATGAGGAGCAGCCCGAGCTCCTTAAAGCTGCGTTTCAGGGCATAAGTTAGAGTCTGGAGCCCCGAGGAGTGCCGTGCAAGCTTGAAAATCCTCGCGATCCTCATGATGCGCAGGGCCTGGACAGCCTGCTGGACATTGCTCAGCTCCATGAGCTTGGCTCCCAAGTGGGTCAAGGTCAGGCTGACATAGAAAGGAAGTATTGCTAGCACATCGACAATGTTCATGAAAGACAGGGCAAAGTGGAGTTTGTTGGGAGAGGAGATAAGCCTCAGCACGTACTCCATGGTAAACCAGCCTATACAGGCTGTCTCTATGCTGTCCAGGGTCGGGTGCTCCATACGGTTCCCCTCTGCGTCTACGACCTGCAGGTCTGGGATGGTCCCCACACACATCACGACGGACGAGATCAAAATAAACAGAAAGGACAGAACAGCGGTCACCCGAGCTGGGTAGGACGATTCTGGCTTCTCCAGAAATTTCCAGATGTATTTTTGGCACCTTTTCCAGCGACTTTCCGAGGCGTCTACTCCCAAGTCATCCAGAATCAGTTGCACCCTTCGAGCTATTTCTTCCAGTTCCTCCTTTTTTTCACTTAGATGAGTTTTGCAGCAGTCATCCAAAAATTTCAGATCTACTTTCCAAAATTCCATTTCATTCTTGAAACATATGGGGCATATTCCTTTCTTCATGTGAATTTCCCCAAAGTAGTACACGTCAATAATACATTTGAAAGCATCTGGATCTCTGTCAAAGTAAAACTCTCTCTTTCCAGGATCATAGTCATCACAGAGGGAGAATATGCTATCGTATCCCCCCGATAAACAGTTGATCAGCTCTGCCAGCCGTGTTTCTGGGTACTGATTCAGGTTATCTCCGTAAAACACCTGCCTTACCCCACCGACATTGACTACAATCTCCGTTTCTTCATTTTTTTCTGATCTGTCGGTGTCCACATCTGGAAACCTAGAGTCACCTGCCATTTTAATTGTATGGGATTTTACTTGATTTTTTAGCCTGTTGTTTGGTTTCAAAGCTTTGTGGGTTTAATTTCTCATGAAAGCAAATCAGCACCGAGTCAGCTCTAACACAAATGTTACCAAACTGCCCCGGAGTCGTGGTGGGAAAGGTTACAGAGATAAACCTGCGGTCAGGAAAGCCTCGTGAGGTATGCAACAAGCTGCAGGGAAAAGACAAGTCATCGGGCTGCTGTGCCTGCAAGCAGGATGTTAGAAAGCTCCAGCAGATTTGAAAGAGAAGAAACCATTTAATAAAACTCACCCCTCTGCTCAGTGCTCGAGAGTCTTTTCAGGTCCCATTCTCTCTCTCTAAAAGTGATATTTATTCACAGGTTGGAAGTCACGGCAGAGAAATAAATCCTGTGCTCTGATTAATGCAACGTGCAGTGAGTGACAGTTCTCAGAGAGACAGTCAGCAGGGTGAGCCCACAGAAAACTGTTGCGGTTTCTCTCTTCGATTCCACAGATTTCCCTAGAAAGCCGCTTTTGGATTTTGTTTCTCTTTCCGTTTTCTTTTTACTCTAAGATCTTCCAGAGTTCATCTGCTGACTCTTGCACGCAGCCAGTCGGTGCAAGCGTGCAGAGGAGAAACTTGTGCTTGTTTTCCCTTTGCAGTTTCCCAACACAATAGGGAGCCCGGGCTGCGAGGAGTCCTTCCCAAACTCTACCCTCTTCTGGTGAAACCCAGCAAAGCACCCGCTACGCAGAAAACACAGCTCGGCTATTTATACGCCTGCCTAGCTGTGAAATAATGAGTTTCTATACTGCCATGCACTTTAACGATTTTTGAAAACATTTTTTTAAAAATCAAATACAAAACATAATCATGTATAAAGTCGTTCCGAGCCGCAGAAAGACAACCAATCAATTTCTTCTGATGGCAGAAGCCAGCGAAAAAATACTGTGTTTTGGAATAAATGCACGACATAAATCTTGCTCTCAGTGGGACTGGAGCAAGTCAAGAGTAATTCTCTGTCAGGGCACTGAGTTACTGTAGATTTGTACTGGTGTCATTGAGAACAAAGCAGAGACGATAAAGTTTTCGTTGCAGCTGCAGAGCAAAACTTTCCCCACACTCTGCGCACCTTTCCCAAAGCTCCGCATCCTCAGTTTTAGCTGTGTTTTCTCAGTCTGCTGTCAACTGACCCTGATGAGTGTTTGAGTTATTTACAACGCTTATGATGGTTTCTTGGTGAATGCTACTTACCAGCAGTAGTGCTTCGTACTTCATCCAGCGCTTAACAAGTAGGAGTAGAACAACAAGCATTTCCTTCCAACTTTGTTTTCTCCAGATTCCAGGATTTGATGGAGATCTGTTCCCCAGACAGGTATACCTATATATACCTATCACCGTGCTCTTAAATGCTTAAATCAGTTTATTTTAGTTGGTCATGAGGGCTCTGATCCAGCAAAACCCACAGTTCATTAGTTACCTGTTTCTGGCCACAGTAGAATGATCTATACCAGCAGGTTTGGATCTTTTCCAATTTACTGGCTTCTGAAAAGCTTGTAAGTGGAGGAGAATAGAGAGGGGCAAAATGCAACTCATAGTTTGCTTCTTTAGGCTTATGTCCATGCTGGAAGAAAGGTTAGAGCTGTGATGTGCCTTGTGCCTATGTCACCCAGCGAGGGGGGCCCTGTTGAGCATGCTGTGCTCCATTTCCAATCCCTTGCAGGAAATTTATGGGGGATTAGTCAGAGGTTGTGCACCAGACCTCACCTTGATACGCAGTACTCACATAGGCTCAAGTATCTTATCAATAGTCCTTGGAGATAGTTCATGATGCTCAGGGGTGCACAAGCCACGAGTTAAAATCACTGATCCAACCACTTCTCAAACCTCCCAATGACATTCCTTGTCCCTGAGCTCTTGTGTGATTGAGGAGAGTAAAAATGTGAGAGGGAAGAGGTGAATTCATAACAGACTTGCAAAAAATCTATGAAACAGAGGAACACCATCCTTTCTCTTTGTCACACACATCCATGCACCAATTTATAATGCAAAAACTGAAGCCAGGGGGAAGCGGGTTCTTGCTGCCCAGTAAATGTACCACCCAGTCACCCGGTGCCACAGTGAGGAATAAGCCATGCATGAACCATAGCTCCATCAACTTCTTCAAATGCCTGGGTTGTGTCACTCATATCCACGCTGCAGAATAGCACGGAGGGCTGGGGACAGTAACTGCAGGGGCCGGTCACCTTATCAAGTGACAGTCCCAGGAAAAGAGTAATATCTATTAGTCTCCACCTGACTCATACTGTGAATCTCTGGAGGTCAGTGTCACCTTCATGTGTTCCTGAGGGTACCACGTAGGTAATGGGTGTAATACGAGCTGTCCCTTGAATTTTTTCCCAGGCACATATGAGTTTACTGAGACTTGCAAGCTTCTTGGGACAAGAGAAATACCTTGGATATCTGGAAAACCCCTAGGTTTTGTGGGTTCAGCAATAAATATTTCCCCACCTGGGACTTCCTTGCCCACTAACATGAATGGTTTAGCTTGATTTTAGTACAATAAATTTTGAGATGCCAAGAGCAGTTACGTGCTTGCATGTAATGCAGGTGGGATTACTGACTACCTGTTCTTGCAAAACAAAACTGAAATCTGAGAAAGTTAAGTTTAAAATGTTGGCAGGCTGCATCAGTGTAGGGAAACAGGTTCTTTAGGTTTAAATCCTCAGATTCAACCACCTCAGACACCTACTGTGTTTGATCAGTGATTCATTCCAGTGACCTTTTGGCTTTTCTCCAGGTAAGGATAAGAAATAAATGTATGGTCCAGCATGACCGACACAGAAAGCACCACCTCCATTTCCAAAAAGGCTCTTCTCCCCACTCCTGTAATTTTACAGAACAAACACCTACAAAATAGGCACACAGGATTAGTACGTACATTGTTCAGTTTGAAAGGTAAAATCAGCTCCTCTCAAATGATAAATCTCAGCACATTCTCGAAAGGTTGGGAAGAAACTATTTTTGAAATGCCAGATCAGTCCTTATAAAGACTTTACTTAGTGCAGCTGCTAAAATTCTTGTGCTTTATTCTCCCTCGTCTTGCACCTTTTCAGAGTTCTTTACACCTTTCAGTGTGCCTGTCAAATGTTAGAGATCTGGTAGCATTTTAAATCCACTTTGACAAATGTAAATGATCCAAAGAAGGGTCAGGGAAAATCATAATGAATTAAAACCTTGGTTTTGTAGATGAAAAGAGTGAGACAGCCTTACCTGATGAATGTTTTTTTATCAGACATATCGCAGAGCAGCAAACAACAGGAGCAGAATGAATAATTTGCAGCAAATAATTTATTTCACTAATTTAATTCATTTTTCATCCATGAAAAGAGAGCTTCTCTAATCTAAAAGTTTCAATAGATAATTATTACCCTGTAACTCATTTATGAGTAGTTTGCTGCAGTTATTAGGCCTCCTAAATTCAACTTCTGTTGATATATCTGGACTGGGCAAACAGGTCAAGCCGTGCTCTGTGCCTGCTGGAAGCGATGCGTGCTGGCAATTACATTCCTACACACCGAATAAGAAACAGAGAGGGGGTTTCTTTCTGTGTCGGTGCTTTGGCTCAGAGAACAACACATGGATTTGAGCTGACAGATGTGTTAAGTTTTGGCTGTGGTTCAGACCGGCTCCTTCAGGGAGGAGGAGGAGGGTCAGCCGGACCTCAAGCCTGGAAAGGACTCCCGGGTTGCTGGGCACCCACTCACCAAGGACAGCCCCAGCCCCAGCAGGGATGCCCAGCATCTCCCGGGGGGACTCGGACCCCCACAAGACTTGGTCTGCATGGCATAGGTGGAACTCAAATATGGCTCCCCAGTGCCACCAGGCCCCACATGAGGGATGAGGGCCGCACAGAGCACCCACAGCCCAGTGCCTGGGGACCTGCAGCGACAGAAGTGCTCGGAGGATGCTGGAGCTGCAGCTTTGGCTTCTTTGTTTGCCAGTTTTGGGGAGAGGACCTTCACCACTGGGCGGCTTTGTGCCAGTCTGGGAAGAGAGATTGCTCCTCTTGAGCTGTAGTCTGGCTCATACCTCACGCCTGATGCTCAGCCAGCACCTCTGTCCTCCTGGCTGACGCACCCAGCTGCTCCCCACGGAGCTACGGGCAGTAGCGGTGGATGAAGGGGTGCAAATGGGTTAGGAGCCAACCCTGGGGAGATAGGATCTGACTTCATGTGCAGAGGGGTTTTAGTGCAGAGGCAGGAGTCAGGCAGCCTCTCCGCAAGCAGGCTGCAGTGTAGTCAGCCCCCTGCACTGAGCACAGCCCTGCTTTCAGTGCCTGGGACCATGGCAGCACCTTTGGCCTCTCTCTCCTACTGAACTCGACAAAGTGTTTAGTGCTGTGTCTACATGTGTAAGCTCAGGAAAGTTCAGGAACCTGACTATGACTGTCCAAGCAAGAAACAGTTAAAGTATGTCTGGCACGGATCTGCCCCACACTGACCAGGTAACATTGACATTTCCCGGCCATCAGGTGGCCATCAGACACCATTCCCAGCAGGCAGTTTTCAGGCAGCCACCTGTACTGGACACTAAAAGGACTTCCTGGAATAGATGGAGACCAGTTGCCAGTTGGCCTCAATGCCTAGAAACATCACTGGGCACACGTAAAACTGGTCTAGTACCGAGTTGTGCTGAGTCACCTGCTGCTGCTGGGCACCTGCTTTTTAGGTACTATGATTTCTACGTTAGACACTGTTGTGTGGCCCTCAGAGGCCACAGAACTAACACCAGGCTTGGAGGAATGGTGGCTCCTACTCCATATAACCCTCTCACACACTTCACCTTCTGCAATGTCATTTTTGGTTTTTAAATGACACTCAGAAGACTGGAACTGTGATGGATCCAGCAAGAGATCTCACCATCTAAAATGCATCTTATTTCAGCTGGATGCAGACTATGGAGAGACTGTGGTGACATGTGATGAAAGTGTACTGTGGAAAAGTCAATCAGAGACCTAAAGGAGGATGGAGAATGGAAATATCTTATTCCTCCTCTTTTCCCCAGGGTATTGTGGGAATAAAGCTTGCAGCCAGCTGCATGGGGACAAGCAGCTGATAGCACAAGGTTCTGTGTGGAGGAAACATCATATAGAATCATAGAATCATAGAATGGTTTAGGTTGGAAGGAACCTTAAAGACCATCTAAGTTCCAACCCCCCTGCCATGGGCAGGGACACCTCCCACTAGACCAGGTTGCTCAAAGCCCCATCCAACCTGGCCTTGAACACCTCCAGGGATAGGGCCTCCACAACTTCTCTGGGCAACCTGTTCCAGTCCCTCACCAGCCTCATAGTGAAAATAATTACTTTGTGCCAATCACAAGAAATGGGAAGCATATAATCTGGAAAGAAAGAGAAGCAATGAATGAAGTCGTTGTGGACTTCAGAAAGAGCAGGTCATCCAGAGCAGTCATTCTGATTACTTGACCACAGCCAGCTTTAGTAAGAGGAGTAAGAAAGACTTTGCTGTAAGAAGCCTTCAGTTTTTCCAAATCTAAGGTGGTGTCTAGTGGTTAGTGAGACAACCTCACAACCCCACTGGAAGATCCAGCATACTCTCTTTGGCAAATTAATCCAGCTACCACAATGTGCTGTTTTATCCTTTGTAGCTCAATATTGCAAATCCATTTTCAAATCATACCTTCTTTTAACCTTATAACCTGCTCTGCAATAAAGCCGTCTGTTTTGACTGGCTGCAAGAAAACATGGGATTGCATTCCCACGGGCACTGTGGTTCCCAGCATGGATGCAGGTCCACTGCCATAGCATCAGCACCAACCCCGTGGACTTCCCCAGTGCAACTGAAGGGCAACAGTACGTGACTTGCTGTCATGGACTGTAGCACCAGGGTGTGCGTGGGGGAGGCGTGTTGTGGGCACTCACTGTCAACAGGAAACCTTCCTGACGCACATGGGAGCAGCTCATGGTTGCAGCACTGATGTACATCTTGTGTACGTAGCCATGAGCTAATGGAGGGAGTCTGAGCCTCAGCATGGAACATGTCCATCATCCACAGCTGTTATTTCTGGCAATGGGTGAGTCTTTCAAATTCCCTGATATGGGAAAACAAGGGTCCATCAAATGCGAAGTGAGTGAAACAAAATCTCTACCTTTTTTAACACATCTCTATATTTTGTATGATGATTTCTTAATACATTAGACTTCCTTCAGATTGATATGTCAAAAGCAAGACGTTATGAAATGTCTGAACTAGATTGATATCTAACATCACCTTGCGAATCTGGTTTTATGTGCCTCTGCCTCCAGCATATTTATGTATTTCTCTACAACTATTATTTAAGATCAAACAAGTCCTTTCCCAGTTTATTTTCACCTCTCTTATTACTTTGGTTCTTTTTTCAAGTTCAAAATTTATACAACCTCAGACAATTTATTCTAGCAGATCTTTTAATTAATTCCTTATTAAGAGACTGGTAATAGCTTGCTGTAAATTTTAATTGGCCTTGCTTTCCATTTGACATTAATGAGTCTATTTTCCTATACAATTAAACCTGCCTTAAGCGACCACTCAGGGGACCAACCAAATCTCTGATTTAATGTAAATGGCTTTAAATAAATAAGATGCAGCCTCCACTGCAAGCAGCTAACAGCTGAGTTCAAATTAAGCATATCAGTGAGTCATGAATAGGATGGGAGTTGGAGATGCTGTAAAAGTTTTAAGGACCTTGTCTTGTTTACAGAGCCACTGCATTTTGAGGAAGGACTGGAAGTCTGCTTCCTGCTCTTAAACACTGTCATCAAAAGCTTTCAGTTAGTGTTTCTCCCTTTGAATGTTGTTGCATGTACAAAGACAAGAGAAAAAATGGGTGACAAAACTTCTTACCGTTGCAGAGACAATGGCTTCAAATTAAAAATTGCACAGCTAAGATTTTGCTGGCACTGTGTATGGCAACGGTCAAAAAAATTGCAGATGTGTGTGTAATTAGTGTGTATCACAATGAATGCGCACAAGGTGGTTGGATGCAGTTTGCATGGGTGACCTCAGCTCTGGCATTTCCCAGCTTCTGCGTGTCTGCCTCTGCGATCCCACTGGTGACTTTTGTCATGACTTGCTGCACGTCATTTCTCGCAGGACCCTGTCGCACTGGTGCTGCTGCCCCGCAGCATCCCTGGAGCAGCCTCGCCAGGTCGAGTGAGGGAGTCCCGGAAAAGAGATGTAAACGGTACTAGGGTGAGCGCAAGAGGGCTCTTGGTGGTAGCACTGGTGAAGTGACTGGGCTGGACTTCCCATGGGTGAACATTCCCATCGCTACCAAATCGCATCATTACCAATAACTGACTCAAAGGAAAGATCAAGAGCATGCCAGCGGAGAGGGAGGTGGCAACAGGCAGACTGTTTGCTAAGTTTCAGCAGCCAAGACATGAAGCCAGTTTCTAAGCCTGCTTGGGTGAGATTTTTAATGTGTTTTAATGTGTTTTCTTTTAAAAAAATCCAACACTGCAGCCCTCTGTTGTGCTTGGAGTTGGAATAGTGATTAACAATACTCTGTACCAGCTATTGTTCCTAATTCTTTGAAAGGAGAACATGTGTAGCAATTTAGCGTGTACCATTTCACAATAGAAAAGATTTTTATGTGCACTAATATTTTTATTGTGGGCAATCAGTATAAGGAATATAATCAAATAATTCACAGTAAAAGTGGTTAAAAGCACTCTTATATGTGTGCTCAAAGAAGAGGAAAAAAATGAAGTATTTTCTAGCGTGAAAAAGCCGTAAGGAAAACCAGTTGGAAAAAAACACAGAAAACATTTCATCAGTGTGCTGAAACAGTAATAAAAAATAAAATCCTTTCATTGATCCTAGAAAACATTGCAACACTGAGGAAAATACAGGCTTCAGCGGAGCCTGCAATTCTCATAGGATCTTGTAAGTATAGTTGTAATTTTCCTTCTCTCAATGAGTGGTACAGGACAAAGGAGAGGAAGGTGTGTAGGCAGTAGCAGAGGCAGAGTTCATATCTTCACAAATATGAAATTACCCATGCTGTACCCGTGGAGGAGTCCTGTGGACGTCTGACTTCATTAAATCCTGCAGGACTGAGGGTTGTGGCATGATGCCCTGGAGCACGTCGCTGATGCCTACCTCCCGCAGCCTGCGGGCTCTTTGGGCTTACTCCCTCCATCTCCCACAGAGAGGTGATGGTCTCAGTCCTGCCTGTGGCCAGGAAGGTGGTTAGGGACTGGAGGAGATGGTGTTCCCTGGCCAGCGTCCTGCTTGCACGGGACTTTTTTGCTTTCGAAGCATGAAAGCATGCAAATTTGGGGTGATGAAAGCTATTGTTTATCAGCGAACCTTTGCATTGTAGATCAGGCAAAAAGGAAAATCTAACCTGGTTTTCCACAGTGACCTAATCACTGCTCTGAGAAGTGATGAGGGCCATGTTCTTACTTTTACTGCCTTTGAAAAAGAAGTCCAAACCTCTGTGTGGCTCTGCCTTGAAAACCTGATTTCAGCATCTCCATTTTTTCCTGTGTTATTTAGCCTTGTTTAGCAAAATGTTTGCTGAATTCAAGTGGAATCTACGAAGAGTTTTAAGTCAATCAAAACTACATTTTCTGGAGGATAAATGATGTGTCAGAAATAATTTGCTGGCCCTACTCTGGATTTGTTGTCTGCTGTTGGGCAAGTTGTTTACCTTCTTGCTACTTGAGCTGTCTGGCAACACATCATATTTCTTCACAGCTTACAAACGAGTCAAATAAAAAATCATTTTTAATTTGGCAAAAAAATTACAAATAAGCTTTTACATTATCTGAATGGTTCTAAAGCCAACCCACATGTTTCTAAGTGATTTGTCTAGACAATGGGTGAGTCAAGCCTTTTATCCATTCTGCTTTATACAATAATCGGTTCTGCTCAGTTAAGATTTCATTTTACTTTACCAAATTGAATGCCTTTCATTACTATATGCTGTTTAATTTAACATTGTGTTGACATTTTGCATACTAATTCACTTTGCTCAGGGTAGAGTCATAAGCCCATTTGAACACTGTGATACGTACAACACAGATTCTTTGTACATACTAGTAGTATCCTCAAAGACGAGATTACAGAATCCAAGATATCCCACTCAGAAAAAAAAAAAAAAGATGAAAGGAAGTTCAGTGATGAATGGGAAACGCCGCTGCCGAGATCTTTCTTTATTACCATTCTGTGGCATTTTCAATTGTTCTGTCCCAATGAGTAACGAGGACTTCATCGCTTTTGCTAAGCTTCACTGCAAATTGCTGCTGTGATTAACACAGGTTAATCTCAGGACAGGCAGGGGCTCCTGGTTCTGGCGATGGGAAGATTTCAACCATCCTCTGTAGTTACAGGGAATTCTCTTGGGTGACCTTGAGAAAGGAGCCCCTGCCTATGCCAGCAATAATGTTAAAACTTCACTTAATGGAAAACATCTCCCACGTGCTCCAGCCCCAGTTTTAATTCCTCAGTCCCCTCTAACCTTTTCCTTAGGCTTCTGTGCACACTTAGTGAGCATACAGCTAAAAGACTAACCGCCCAGCTGGTTGGGGTAGCCACAGTTACATTGCGTCACAAATCACTGGGACACGTGCCACGCATGAGCATAAAAACTCCTATCCCGACAGAAAGTTTGTGTTTACACTAAAGATCAGAGCAGAAACCACAGTGCCTCCTGCTCTTCAAATCTAAAATCGTGCCTAGTCATGCTAAATACCCTAGCATAAAGCTGGTCTTACGAAAAAAAACCCTAGTCTTATCAAAAATAGCTCAAATCTCTAAGCAATTTCTCCAGATTTCCTTTAGTTTGCAGCAAGTATGGATACTATCAGACATTTGGAGTCAGGTGCTTTTTGAAAACATCCCCATAAATGTGACCAGAATACACAATTATCAGTTCTTATGCATCCAAACGGTAGGGGAATTAATTACCTATATTTGGAAATGGGCTTTGCAGCTTATGGATGAGGTTTTAAAAGCAGTTGGCAATGGCTCACCATAGGAGGGTTACCTTTGGCTTATTTGAAAACAGACCTGGATACAGTAACATTAGGACCATAAATATTCTAAATATTTTTCTAATAATGAATACACGGCTAGATTCTTCTCTCATATTGCTCTTACACTGGTGGTGTATTGAAGGCAAAATCAGGCTCTTCATGTTTTATACATATTGCAATAAATTCCTAATGTATTTGCATGAAGAAATAAATGATCACGCCACGTAGCTGGGGAACTACGACCCCGCGCCCCAGCTTCACCGTCTGCTTGGGATTTCTGTTTCGGAGCTTGTGACAAACCATTTACTAGTTGACCATTTACTGTTTGTTCTTTACTCACTGCTTAAATTCTACTTTTTCCTTGAGAGAATTGATTAATATTAATTAATTTTAACTAGACCTGTACAGAATAAAGAATATTTTCAAGGAATTTCTAATATTCTGACATTTCATTGAGATACAGGAGGAAGAAAAAAGTAATCCGTATTTCAAACTTTTCCTTGTAACAGCATGTCAAACAAATCTAAATATAGGACATCGGAATCTTTAGTTTAGCAACGCTGAAATTTTACATTGTGAAAATGTTTATATACTGTATACTAAATAAAACATTCTAATATTGTGTTATAAATACAATGCAAGTACAATACAAGGGCAAAATAAAAAGAATTGAAATGACAAACCACTATTAAACATTTTAGCTATAGAGATAAATATACTTTTACACTATGAAAACAGTTTCTTTCAACATGAGGCTATATTTCAATTAAGTGTTTTTATTGCAAATTTTGGCAACTTTCAATTTAGCTGAACTGCATTTATCTGACATCAATCTCTTCTGTCAAAAAAATTAGCAGTTCTATTTCCAGTGTACAACACCAGTAATTCTAACACTCAGAAGATTCTTCCCGTTTCTTTGCCAGACCCTTTCTTGGAAATTAGAAATGACAGATAGGATTTGTGAGAGAAAAGGATACTTTCTGTACATACAGCCCAAGGGCAAAAGAAAAAGTCAACATCCTCCGCATGGATTTTTACTAGCTATTGTCTTTGTTTTCTCTGTAGCCCCTCTCATCTTATTAAGTCTGAATCCTCTTCAATTGCTCTCCACGTGTATATTTTTCAAAAGGAAAGAATGTCCTTAATAAAACCTTTGGGAAGCCCAGGGGTGTAATGAAAGTGCTCTTTATATTAATCAAACAGTAACAAAGCCAATCCATTCACCATGCATGGACTCAGATCTCCATAGCATCCAAAAGCCAAAAGTCTGTAAACAACCAATGAAAATAACTTATTTTGTATCAGTATATGAATGTAATGGAAAATAGAATTAGGATCTTATAAAAAAATCTCTCACTG
This sequence comes from Anarhynchus alexandrinus, assembly GCA_008711295.1. Lineage (NCBI taxonomy): Eukaryota > Metazoa > Chordata > Aves > Charadriiformes > Charadriidae > Anarhynchus > Anarhynchus alexandrinus. The sequence continues at coordinate 5,135,401 of VUYV01000052.1, read as the reverse complement.
GTCCAACCACAACTGGTTTCTAACTGCAGCACTGCAATGTCAGCACCTTGCAAGTGATACAATTGTAAGCCCAGAACAAAAATTGAGATACCTCGGACATGACACATCTCTATATGCTTAAACATCTTGTACGGGAATTTATTTTTTAGGGGAACATCTGAATTTCATGTTCTGGAAACTGGATTATTCTGCAGCACCATAGCAGAATGGTCCACCACGCCTGCATATCAGTTTAATAATGCGTATCAGGCTTGGAACACATTTAAAACTCCCTCTGTATTCATTCCTCAATGTACACTTTGACTATCAGCAATATGAATACTGCAGTTAATTTCTCAGTTTTTTTCTTTTCTGAATTTGACCGTGAAGAAATTGGCACTTGCTGGTTTTTGGACTAAAATCTAACATGGCGTCAAAGTGGGTGATTTTTGAGAAACTTCTAAAATATGTAATTGTTGCACACATATAGTGGCAAATTTTGTTCTTTAACTGAGTCGTTACTTAAGTTAATAACGATCCTGCTGTATTGCACAAAAATTCTGTATTGGGTTACTCAGTAGTAAGTTGGTTTTCAAAAGATGCCAAAGCTTCCAAATCAGCATTTCAAAAAGCAGGTAAACATTCTGTAGACGGTAAGTGCAGAATATAAACACAAACAGCGATTTGTCCTGACAGTGATTCACCTCAGCTTGCTGCATATTTCAAATAACTAAGAAAGTCATATTCCCTTGTCTGTTTACCATAAACTCATTACAAAGACTTCTCTCAACTTAACTTAAATACAGGAAATTATTGCAGTCATTTCACTCTTTTTCCTGCTCACAAATTGCTTGCAAGCTGATCCTGGTTTTCCTCAAATATATTCACTATCTCTACTTATTTATTGGTATTACAATTATGCATGCAAGTCCTATTGAATTGGGGTTTTTTTATGTAGTTGGGAAATTATTCCAGCAATGAGCAAGAAGCAGCCAAGAACGAGGAGAAATCAGGAGCAGAGACAGGACATTCATACACTAATACCTTTTATCCTGTAATATTTTTTTCATGAATAACAACCATTTCTTCAGCTTGTAACCAAAACCCATGTGAGTGCGTATCTGCAAGTAGTAATGCAAAAGGGAGATGTATGGATGATTCCAGTGGCTTTTTGGAGTCAAAGAAATGTGGATGAATAAACACCCCTAAGCCCAGCGTATTTTAGAGTTGTTGAGTCATTAGAAATTCCCGATCGTGAGGATGAATGTGAAGATGCCCATCTGAAGCTGCCCCTGGGACAGCACAGCACCCCTGAGGATGCAGCCCGTCTTGCACCCATCAGTGGGCTTGTGATCCAGTTCTGCAGCATCCATCACCGCAAGGACTCATGTTTTGCCACTGTTCCTCATTGGAAAGGGATGTCTCATCACTACGGTGGGGAGAAATCAGCATTGGGGTGTATATTCTGTGGCTCAGTGATGCTGTGTCTCAGATTGCCACATCTGCTCTGCACACTAATGGGACAAATCAGCCTCTGCCCCAGAAGGAAACAGAAACCACTGTTTTCCTCTTGCAAGCAGGAAGGATGGAGGCTGAAGCCCAGTACTGTGCAGGTCCTTTGACAGCACCTAGAGTCCAAACCAGGTCCGCTGCTGCGCTCATCGTCACCCTCCCCATCCATCACTCAGGTGAGTGTCTCCTTTCTCCCCAGCCTTCCCCGGAGGCTCTCAGCAAAAGTCATCGCAGCTGCCTGAGGAAGGAAAAATCACCAAAATAAACACTGCTCCCACACATCTCTCATCTGTCTTCCCACACGTGGTGGGCATGAGGAAAAGGAGTTTTCTTTTCTTACGTTTGGAAAGTTTTTTTCTCTTTAAAAGTGTAAGCCTTGATATTTACTGTCAGCTGTGGGATGTTTCAGTTTCTTTGTTGGGTGCCTATAAATAACCTTATTGATTAAGTGAAAAACATGAAGTACATGTTTTATCCTTCCCAAAATATGTACACTTCTTACCATTAGGTGAACAACTTTATTCTATCTGGAATTAGCAGTGCATTTCCTATTGTATGTGTGGTGTCTGGTGTCAAAAAGACAGAAAATAAAAGTTAAAAGACAAGAGATTTATTTTTCCAGATTTAACTTGAAAAGTTTTTCTCCCCCTAAGAATGTACATCCATTTACTTGGTAATGCCTTTATTTATTTTTCTCAGGTTATTTGTTCTAATCTTACTTAGCAGCATTTTGGAAAGAAATCTGGTGGTGCACTGACATTAGCATAATAATGTAGCTTTTCTTCCTAAATCCTCTGAAAACTTAGGTGTTACAGTCTCAGCATTTCTACAGCATTATCAATTCCCCAAGCACACCACAGGGTTTCATACACCAACTCCTTGCTATGAAAAGGACATTGAATGCCCAGTGCTGAGGACCATCAGAAAGGTACTGTTGGGTGAGGCGCTGAATGCTAAAACTCTATTGGAAAAAAAAATCTAAAAAACCCCATTAATCTTTGCTAAATAAAACACTGTTAGGGCCAATGACTCTCTCATTCATTTAATTTCTTTATCAGATCATAAAAGTTGATCATATTTGTTTTATCTTGCCTTGGACTGTGGCATATGCTGTAAGAGGGAAAACATTGACTGTCCTTTGCAATTGTTCACGGGGCAACAGCTTTGAGTGTCCTGCCACTGTTAACACATCTATCTATCCTTCTGCAGGGACTCTAAGTAGGAACTGAGTAGTGAAAATATTTCTCTTTTCCTGTTTCATGGTCTCTAGTTTTGGCCTCCTCAACCTGCTTCCCCTTGTTGAATGAACTTACACTGATTTAAAGCTGAGGGGATGCACTGAAGAAGAATTCATTAACCAGCTGGACTACACTACATATTTTTACCACTATCCATTCCAGTTAGGAATTTTTTAGCCACACTGATATACTACCACCACTACAAGTTTGAGCAGAGACACTCCAATGTAAAGCTGCTTATTAACAGGATGACTTAACCCTCTCATACAGCAGAAGTTCTTTTACACTGATACAATTGCAGAAGGGGAGCAGCAGTGTCATTGATGGTACCAAGTCTTAATCTTGGAAAATGCTGCTTGATGACCAGTTACCAAATCTGTCTGTAATACAGAAAAAACTAATGCAATGGCACCTTAATTTTTGACATGAATTCGGATTTGCTCCTAAGTGAAGCTGCTTTGATCTCAAATCAGCACTTGGGTAGAGCATCTGCCAGCTCACCCTCCCCACCACCACAGCACTTGCTCAGAGTCAAGCACAGTAACAGCTACTTAAAGGAGCACGTGGGTTAAATATGCTGAGTTTTTCTGCCTCACTCATGGGAAAAAAAAAAACACCTCCTTTTGGTACTTTCCTAGCTCTTGCTCCAGGTGGACCCAAATAGTGGTGGATGTACCAGTTCTGCACTTAGGCTTGTTCTCACTGCCCACCTGCATGCCGAGGACAGGAGTTATGTAGGCTGCCCTTCACCTCAGGCTTCTGCATCCTGCTCCATATTGCATGAAGGTGCCAAATTTGCATGCACTGGCTTGAGGACCAAGTGTTGCAAGTGATAGCGAAGTTTCCAAAGACACTCGTTCAAGCTCATGATGGGGGCAGAGGATGGAAGGAACAAGAAGAGTGAGGAGCTGACAGCTGTCTGCAACCTCACCATGCCGTTAGCATATAAAGAAGCAGCCATTCATTTTGTCTCATCTGCCAGCCCCAGCTTTGCACTCTCTGGAAGTCAGAGGAAGGGATCTATAGACATTTGCTGACAATTGAGATTCTCTTTTAATCCACCAACAAACTTGTGTGTTTTGGCAGCAGAAGCTTTTTATACTGGTCTGTAATCATAAAGTAAGAGAAGGCCAGCTAGGCCTTTACAGGACCTGTGGTTTAAATAGCAAAAGTACTGCTTGCTGCATAGCAGACTGCCAGTTTTCACTGGCAAAGTCCACCCTAGTGACCTAGACACAACTGTCATGTTCAGGCTAAAAGAAATTTATTCTGCAGGTAGTCTTGTAAACAGAGGTAATATCATTTATTAGCACCAATGACATGCTTGAAGAAAACAAATACGCTTTCAAGGACATAAAGTGCCTTCTAAACCTAGTAGCCAATGCACCAGGAATTGTGTGTTAATAAATAAATACCACTTGGAGCCCGGATGTTGAAGTTGCTTCATAAAAATACCAGCTGGTTTTAGTAAGTTTATGGTTAAGCAGTATCCAAAAGCCAATGAATTCACCTGAATTCGTGTCTATGCTGTGTCTGTTGGGTTCTCTTTAGGGGCAGGTACATAGCAAATTTCCATCAATCCTACATGAGGAGAAAACCACTAATAACTAAAGGAAAACCTTAGCCCAAGAAAGCTGTTGGTTACATGTGTTCAAAGCATCTGGATATGTTCATGATAAACAGATGAGGTTCAAAGCAAGAATGAGCGAAAAAAACCAAACTATCTCTAGTCTTTAAACCAGTCGCTTAATGAATATATCTCATCTCTTCTGTACTACCTAAAAACTTTGATACTAGTCAAAACGGCAAGCAAATATAGTCAACTCAGATTCACAGTCAAACTACGGGCGACAAAGTTTGATGAAGCCTCTTGAGATGCTCACCCAAACAGCTGGACCTGTTTTGTTCGGGCATCTCTTACAGTTGTGTTTTCTGCCTGTGTGTTTATCAGTCCCTGTGATACTGTGGGCTGGCCAAAAAACAAAGACAAGGAGTGTTTGAAATAGGTATTTCCATTAAAGTGAAAAGTTGTTTTGTTTGTCCTCCCAGCTGGCTCTGAAAATCTTAGCAGATTGCCTCAGCTGTAATACCTGTGCTTTACCTCCCGGGCTTCAGTTACATTATAGATTCATATTTTTTTTTGCTAGACTTTTCAGGTTCCCAGGCATATTGTCATTTTCTGTTACTTACATTCAAATGCCTCTGTATAAAACCTTATTCTCCAATCTTAACACGCCTTGGGGCTATATAAGAATTTTCGTTCCAGATTTTTAATTTCAGTAAAGGTACTACCAAAAGCTGTTGAATCATTCAGAACTACATGTAACTGGTATAAATTCTCTAGGCTCTGTCTAGTTTAATTAAATGTAAATCCCAGCAGACATTGTAATTGCAATGAGAGAGTAAATAGGAAGACTTAAACAACCTGTAAATGGAAGACAAATAAAAAACCCCAACCTTCTGTCAATAACTGTTCCCCCACATTTATATCAAAGCATTCGCTATCAGGTTACCTAAATTCTTGCTGTTAATTTAGAACAACCTGTGCTCTTACACGCAGGACAGATCTTCATGATGATACAGCGGGAGTATACTGATGGTTAATTCACGGCTAGCCTGAGAGAGTGAGAAATTCGGTTATTGTTTATCTGGTGTGTGATCGCCCTGTGGTACAAAAAAGCTGGAAGTACTTGCCTTAGGAGGTATTCTCAGTTTGCCTGTGCTGCAACTGGGAAAGATAAAGGTGCCCTGGGATTATACCAATGACCCCGCTGGATCCAAGACACACGTAGATATCTGAATTTGGGATGCTTTGTCTCAGACTGAATCCCACCACCTTTGTCGGTGCCAAGAGGGACTGCGGGCCTTTACAATTGGCCAGGCACTGGGGGGAATATTTGTCTTCCAAAGCTGAGAACCCAGAGAACTGCATGAGGCACAGCTGACTGTGAAGAACCTCTACGAGTGTTATCACCAGAAAACTCACTGAACAAATAAAACTTCTAACAACTGTCATAAGCAGATGTTGGAAGCAAAATCTCTTAAAAAAATGTAAAGCAATTGTTACCTACAGTTTGCTGACTGAAAGGACATATCCATTCTTGAGCACTTCTGATCCCATTTCCTGGGATGTTTGCATGTGCAACGGCTTATTCATTCACCTCCTGTGTAAATTGAGATCAACAGAAAGAGTTGCCTTCTTCCAGTATCATTCATCCAGGTGCCAATAGGATGGCAAAACTGAAGAGAGACTACTGATAAGATCTACAGTTTGGTAATGCAGGAGAGAATTTCCCAAGCACTGAAATCTTGGATTTGACAATTTAGTTATAATTTAAGTGACTAGGCAGGGATGAAGGGTAGGACTGGAACTTGAGACCTCCCTCCATACAGAGGAAATATATGCATAATTGTGGAGCAATGTTTGGTGAAACAAAATATATTTTTCTTTTTCCCCATCCGAAGAATGAAGTAAACAGCATTTTCTTCATCTCAGCGGTTGCCTTGGGATGTATCAGAGAGAGGGGCCTTGGGAAAAAGGCTAAAATTGTTGGGTTTATTTATTAGAGACCAGTTTTAGTGGTTTCCAGTTACTGTTAGAGCTAAAAAACCTATGCTTTTTGAAATGTGATTTTTTGGGAGTTAATGTTTTCTTTTGAAAGTCTACAATTCTGCAATAATAACTATTCTTGTCTGTAAAAATGCTACAAGTCAGACCTAGTGGTCAGAGCTACGAATATATTACTAGCATTGAAATTCTGGCTACCTATTATCACCCATACCAGTACTAGAATGGGCATGTGAACTCACATCCACTTGCATAGTAGTAACCCTTAACTGTATAGTGTCACACCATTGTGTTGGACACAAACACAGCACCCAGTGTTTTCAAATACATATATTTTAATATAGATATCTAAAATCCTTATCTAGACAGAGCAATGATCCAATTCCGAGTTGTCTGCCGTCAACAGTTCCTATTCTAATTAGAAGATCAGACTGCTTGTACCAGACTGCCAAAATGCAAGGTTAACTGCTCACTTTCACATACTTGGGTATCAAGACTTTGGCCTCTGCAAGACTGATTTCTTTCTATGCAAGTAAATAGCTTTACCTCTTTCTGTAACTTAATGTAAGTAAAAATGTAAGTATTAAGAGGTACAAGGAAAATAAAGGTGCAAAGCTCATGGTTAAAGAGCTAGATGACTAGCATGTCTATCCTGATAGCTTTTTAAAATCACATATAAACACTTCCCCATCCAATTTTCCTATCTACATTAGTATATTTACGTTTAAACGTAAGTATCTGCGTTTGTAAATACACATGTTCTCTCATCCTGTACAAGTGCTGGAAATGCTCCCATACGTTGCAGAGGAATACAGTGTGTGGGCGGCAATTTTCTCCAAACATTTTATCAGGCAATTTTCAGACAGCTTGGATTACGGATTTTCTTACCTAGCTAAAGAAGAACAACAATAGCGCTATTAAAGCTATTAAAAGATAACAGCGGGTACCTACAGAGCTGGAGAGAGCTGGGAAGGTAGGAGAAAAATGGTTCTGGTTTAGGCAACTGAGCCTAATCCTGTAATGCGCTGAGCTACCCCAGCTCTTCTTTCAGTAGTGGAAAGAGCTCGGTGCCTTGCAGCCCAGGCTGGCTGCTGGAAACGAGCAGTTATCGGTACCTGATCACTAAGACGTGGCTGGCTGCAACAAGTCTAGGGAATGGGTCTGGGTTAGCGGTCTCAGAAACCCAGGCTTTATCTAGACAAAGAAAGCAAGGGAGACCTGTTGGGTGCAGACAGGTTGGAGATGGCTCTTCCCACAGATCTGCATCCCTGGAAGGATGGGCTCGGAAGAACTCAGCTGGCTGCGTGGCCTGAGGCCAGCCCGGCTGTGTTTCCCTGAGCACTGAGCAGCTTTTGCATGAGCTGGTACATCTGCACCACACAACATAGCATGGACTTACCCTTTCAGCTTGTGGTTCCCCATAACATTCTCCTCGCTCATTGATCTACTACCCGTAATTGAAATATAGATAAAAATGATTTACCCATGATTATAAAGGAAAGTAGTCATGAGCATACAAGAAAGTAATGAGAAGAACTAGATCCCGATCCCCCAAGCCTCTGGCTTAACCTAGAGATGGCCCTACTTCTAACGTGCTCTTGTTACTATTCATTGATATAGATATAGAAGATACCCAGTTATCAGACGTATTGGTGAAGGGTGAAGAAATCACAAATTTGCCAGTAAGGCTGGTATGAAAGAAAATGCTTTTGTTGGTGTTTTATGATATCAGGATTATTGAACAGGTAAAAGGAGTTTCCTACATTTAATTATTAAAATAATGAACGTCACAGGTTTGAGGAAGGGCAGGCACAGAGTGAAAATACTGATTGTGAATACAACTTGACCAAGAGGGAAAGAAAAAAGCCCTGCTGTACTTTTCAGCTAATCAAGCCATTATACACTTCAACCTAGAAATAGCTTGTCTGTAACTTCTCAAATTCTGCAGTTACAACTAGAAGCTTAGTGCGGTTTCTTGCATAAGGGCTCCTAGTCTTCTTTGAGATGACCAAGGGCACTCATCTTGGCTCAGTCCAGAAGGGTCTTGGGTCTCTGTCACACCTACCAGCCCATGCACGGGTCTCAAACATCCTCAGGCACCTCAGAGGGCACTAGGTGCCAATGTCTGGCAACTGAATGTAGCCCTAAGAGTGAGCCTGATGGATCCTTCTTCCACCTCCACTACAAATTTCCTCTGCAACTTGGGTTAAACTCTTAAGTTAATTCCTATAAAGGCACTCAATTTCCATTAACTTCTGGGGGAAGATCAATTCTTAAGAAGAAGAGGTGCCTATGATGGGATTCAGCTAGCCTAATTTAAATACCTTATCTGTGCCTGCATTTTAGATGCCTAGTGAATAAGTCCCCTAGAAATCCAGGCAGACAGGCTCTTCCTTTGAAGACATCTCACCACTGACTGTATAGGAAATATCAGATCTTTTTTTAGGATGACTAGTTTGCTTTGGTATTTAAAATGTAGCACATTAGACGTCTGCAGTTAGATAGACTGGATTTCATAGTTTAGGTATGTGGATGTGAACTGTATAATTTAAGTTTTAAAAAACAAGATGCACAGACTTTGTGGTTAACTTGTACATGCAGTTCCAAGCAGGCTGTACGTAACTGTGGAAGCTGCATGTCCAAATGTCCATTTGAGCAAACACAGCCTTTTGGCCGTGCAGATACCCAGATTACAGGAAAAAGGGCAGTGAGCGGAATTTATGGCAGACCGTTGAAGCTGTTGGCATGAAGTTACACAATCTGCTTAACTGATATGATAATATTCACACGATCTAACTGCAAGATAAACCAATGTTTAGGAAATACACACATCTTAAAATGGAAAGTGAGCTATTAACTGCAAACTATTATTGTAATTCAAAAGCACCATCTGTGTTCATCAAAATAATTATTTTTTTTCTCCTATCCTAATTCAGAAAAATTATATATGCTTCTGTGTCTGATGGAAACAACAGGAAATTCTCAGTGCACAAAATGATCTGTTCATGAGCAAACAGCAAACTAAGAGAGTGCAGCAGAAATGATTCAGTGAATTAGATCAAATAACAAATACATCTGAGAGAACCATGATCTTCTTCCTGAAATGTGCAGAAAAAAGATGGGATTCAACAAATAATTTTCCCAGTTAGAACTGGTATTTGAAAGTTCAAAAAAGAATAAAGTCTAAGCAATACGACTTCACCAAAATGTTCTCCAACATCGCGGTAATCACAACTGAAAGATGTGGACATTTTATTCTCCATTCTCATATTAAAAGTGGTTGTTCAGCCTATGCAAATACACTGGTCTTCAAAGTTCATGAGTGGGATTCATCTCACCTAAGCTTTAGACATTTGCAATCCCGACAGCTACATCTGAGCCCATCGCCTTTGGCTCACTTTGTACTCAAAGGAGAGCAATAGGTAATCTAGGGTGCATTTCAGCTGTCCTATTTAGAGGGACTAATTTTAGGTTAAGATGAATCACATTCCAGAAGTGTCTATATCTCTCCGTCAACTAGAAAGGGAGCTCAGATATGAAATTTCTGCATCTTATTTTTTCTCAGTGAACACCGCTTCAGAAACTCTGAATCTTAAAGCTCACAGACTTGATTTTATGCTGTGTAAAATGGGAGAAAAATAAAGTAAAAAAAGAAAATATCTTGAGGAGGCTGGAACAACTTCAGAAGACTGAAGGCAACTTTGAACCTGTGTGGATCAAAAGGTAAGCTGGCGTTTAGCATCACGCTGACAGAAAAGGGAATTCCACCTGAAGAGCCCTTGGAGGTGATTAGTTTATACAAAGACTTCTCAGTCACCAAGGAAGCTCCCCCCTTCACCATGCTGTTGCCCTCTGAGCTACTGGGACTGCCGGGAGCAATTTTGGCTTCTTTCTGCACCAGCACCAGCGACAGGCGTGTTTTGGATGAGGCATCAGCTGAACGGGAGAACAAAGGGCATAAACAATCAAAGCCCTTCAGGAGCTCGCTTTACAAGTTTCCCATAAATCTTTTTAAGTTCTTCAGCCTAATTGCATTGGCCCAATTTTTGCCCCTGACTTGCTCCTACCTTAAACACATGTAAATGAGAGGAGAACTGGGCCTGTTCTGCTTCAGGTTTTTCATGCTTAAGAGCTTTGCATTTTTATGGTAAAAAAAACTGCTGCCTTTTCCCCTTCTTCAGGTACACAGTACAGAGGAAAATTCTAATAGAAGAAAAAGGTTGACCATGCTCCTACGGCTGCTGCACACTGTACCCACCTCTGTGCACGGAAGGTGGGGAAGGCAGATGATGCTCCATAGCTGGGACTGAGGGAGAACTAAGCACAGCAGAAGTACTGAGCGCAGGGTCCCCTGTGGCCAAAAACTGTTGAAACGGAAGTGTAGCAGATCCTAATCCAACCCTTTTCTGCATGGGAATAAGGCTAAAGAATAGATTGCTGTCCATGAGAAAAAAACGAAAACCCAGAAATTGTATAATTAAGAGTATTCTTAGGCTACAAGCAAGGAGCACTAGTGTCCCATTGCTGGGTCATTTGTTTCTAAGTGGCAGCTCTGCTCCTGTCTTTACCAGGATATGTCCTTTTTTTATGAGAAATGGGCAAATATGACTGAGTTTTGCAAACCAAGGCATGTATTTGCATTGGCTGTTAGCGCTGTAGTTCTGGCTTTTCTGCCTGTAGCTGTTGAATGCATGGCCTGATGTGAAAAATGGGTGCTGCAACCCCACCAAAGTCAGGGGAACGGAGTCTCTCGCAGTAATATGCCCAGCCCAAGGAACAGCAAAGAAACACTCCACCATCTCAGCAAGGACAAAGTTGTCCTTGTGCTTTGCATTCTTCTTCAGCCAAAACATACAAAACTTAGTTCTTCTGATGCGTAAAGTACAACTATCAATGATAAATGCCATTCTGCCTATTTTCTTCCCATCTTATCTTCTAAATGGTCTATTCTATTTTATGACCCTCAATTACAAGTTCCTGTTATTCTTTGAATTGCTGTAAAACTGAACAGCCTCCATATGTTCAGAGCAGCTGGCAATTAGCATAGCCTGAACACAGAAACTGCAGTCTATTAAAAATATGGACATATTAAAGCACAGCATCTGGAAACCTGCATATGTTCATCTTGCACAGTGGGCTTCAGATGCCAGGGTCAAACGGAGACTGCGACTTCTCCCAGAAAAGAGCTTGTATGCATCACCACTCAGCTGCAGAACTTCAGAGAATTTTTTACTTTCTTGGAAAATATTATATTATTTCATACTTACCTTTTAGGCTATTTTCATACAAAAAAAGATAATAAAAAAATAAAGAAAATGAGAAAAAAAGCGCTAAGGTTTCCACGTTATAACCACTCAGTTGGATTTCTCAATTAGGCTTATAGCCACAGAACCAATACAACTATGAAGGTATGAATATGAAAGTTTTAATCCAAATTTATGCACTTTGCTATGCTAATTGTCTCACTTTGTGAAGTTTCAATCAAACCAAGGGCCTGCTGGAGAGCCATTTTGGCTTAAATGCATTTTTTTTCTATCCTATAAAAAGTGTAAGGAGTAATGTTTTCATATGAAGTAGAGATGAAGATTGGGCTTATATCTCTTCCCAAAATGAGAAGTCCTGAAATGGACCACATAGTTTTCCTCTTTATATAGCTGTCAAGGCAAAGACAGGTCTCTATTTTATCCAGATTCCCATTTGAACAAAGATGCTGCACTAGCTGAAGACTGCTTTCCATTTTAATAGCAAATATTCTGTGAATAACAACCTTGTACATGAAACAGGAACATTTTGATTTATGTTATATCAATCAAAGTAATTGAGGTACAAAAATTACTGCCAACAAGTAGACACAGGGCAATAGACTCTAGAAGATCTGAAGAGCTTTTTGGAAGTGGCACCACTGAAGTAAAAAAAAATTAAATTATCCACATTTCTCTGTACAAGACTTAAAAGCAATATTAGGTAACACAACAAATTCAGCTCAGTCCCGTCACTTGGTTATCTGAGGGATGAATTTGGCCCAAAGGCTGGGATTTGACTCCACATTTAGACACCTCTACTGTAAGAGCAAGTGTTTATAGGTAGGGGTGGCTAAACACTGTAGTCAGTAGAGATTTAGGATAGCTGCATCATGCCCACGGCCCAAGCAGGTACAAAAAAATGAGACAAGGAAGATCTGCTCCTTTTTGCATATAACCGTTGAGGCCAGGAGGGTACCTCAGGGCATCTCAAACATCTCTCAAAACCTATGTTTAGGCAAACAAATATAGTTTCTTAGTCAACAGAGCAGTGATGCTTGACTGAGCAGATGCATGTGTCCACTTTAGGGTGGGATAAGTCACCCTCTAGATTCCTTTGAAGGCTGTAAGTAGATCCCCGTTGATTATAGTGGGATCTTAAACACCTAGCATATAGGAAGATATCTATATTAAAGATGCCTATATATATGCAACTAAGTCAGTTAAATTAGTCCAGACACACTTTTTTTTTTTCCTCTAAATACAGAGCAAGCTTACTTCATCAGCTTGAACTGGATACCTGATACATGAACAGCCAACATGGTGTCGTGTGTTGAACCCCACACTCCCAGGTCGCCATATACTTTCCAGTTTAACATAGCTATCCTTTATATCAAGCACACTTCACGTAGAAATGAGAAATAACAGCACTATTATGCTATTCTCTGGTGAAAATATAATGGAAATATTGCCTCCTACCAGGTACCAGAGCAAGCTCGGCTCAAAAATCCAGAAGTTGATTCAATTCTCATGTCTGTGCTGGTACCAGGAGTCTGAACTTTTGGTTTAGAGATAAAACTGAAAAAAAAATGTCACCAAATACCATTAATATATTTGTTAGTAGTAAGTTGATTTTCTAGATGTTTTACTATAATAATCATGGTTTCGCTGTGCTAGACAAAACATAGACGTGTAATCAAACCTTCTTGTGATCACAATATAGCTATTACCAGACTTTTTGTTATTATGAAATACCTCCAGAAAAGTGTGCTGAATGTGATTTTCAGCACTGAAAATAATCAGAAAAACCTGGAAGATCTGTTATCTGACATCTTGACTTGACTTGACTTGAATTACTCCCCACATACTGCATTTGCTCTCTCATAGACCTGACCAATGAAGACTATTTTTATCTGGATGTTAAAAACTTGATGGAGAGCTGAAGAAGGTCTGTTTTCTCAGAGGGTTTGGCAGCTGCAATTAGTTGGACCTCAATGACTCTGCAAGCTGCTGTTTACAAACGAGCAGTCTGAGTGGCAACATGTGTTCTCCAGACCCTACACATCTTGGTAAAATCATTCCAGTCTTTCTTCACAATCTTCAACAATACTTCTCTGATGCTTCAGCTGCGCTCTTTCCATGTCATAAATATTTTGACAACTTCCTTTAGAGTATCTCAACCTCAAATCTCAGTCATATTCATCCATCATTTACAGGCACGTTTGGCTCGTTTGCATATAATGGGTGGATTGTGTGCTTTCAGTAAGAGGTGCCAGCAGAAAATACCAATATGACCAGAAAGCAGAGAGAAAACAAAGAAGGAACATGAAAGACAGGAGGCAAATAAACCATATAAAGAGAGCTATGGAGATTTCTTCACCCTTTCTTTAAAAAACGAACTGCAGAGAAAAGTAATGAAATTGAGAGGCAGAAAATTTAAAACTAGGGCTGTTTTTTCCTACAGTGTGTAAGTGCCAAAAGATGCTCTTTACATGGTTTTTCGTGTTATCTGTGTTATGTGTCCAGTCCTCAATGCAGAGGTGATTTCCTATCCTCTTGGAAAGTGGATTGCATCCTGCAGGCACACATTGCAAAAGGTAATGGAAAAAAATTGGTTAGTTTGGCTTAAGTATCCATACGTTCAGTATTATTATGTGTCATTCAGGAAAAGAATCAGCAATAATAATTAAGAAGATGCTTCATCAGCAAACAGGAGAAAAAGCAGTAAGGATATCTTTATGAGTGTATAGTGCTGACTGATGTGAGAGATGGTTTATACTGCTGCATAAATAATGCCTATGGTTTTGCTTCTTTTTCCTGTTCTCTGGCAGAACAGCCAGCAGCATGCCAAAGAAAGGAAAGAAAAAAAAAACACTTAGAAATGATTCTCTGGAGTCTGCAGCCATCCACTTCACTAAGGAATAACTCATCTGAGAGTACAAAACATTCCTGTTCCTTGCGGCATCACTGCAGATAATGGAGTTATAAGTCTTTGTTATCTATCCATATTCCAGTATGGGATTGTTGGTTTTTCTGGGCAGTGACAATGTGTTTTGAAATAAAAAAAAAAGAAAACACTTTCTTGACTGCCTGCTGAAAACAAGAGAAGGCTACATTTTCTGCTTACTTCTGTAGGGAAGTAAGTAAAAACAAAGTGCTCCTCCCCTGTATTTTCTGCACCAGCAATCAAGCTCCTGGGCAGCGAAACACAAAAATTTGCAAGGTTTCCTACTGCTTATCCATTCTTAGAATGGGAAAGAGGGTGCAACACAGAAAAGACAGAGCACTGGATCCATGCTTTGACTCCGGCCCCTAAGATGTGCACCAGCAAAAGCCAGATTTATTTGCTGTGCACTATGTTTATTCCCTCTGCCTCCTGTAACAAGGAGGAATTACGATTTCATTCATCAAAGAGAATGACAATAGCTCTGAGGCCATAGATCTGATGTTTTGTCCCTGCTCCGTGCTATGCCTAAAGTCTGACTCTCGCTCATTGTGATGGGTTTGCCATTGCCAGATATGCTGAACATTCAGCGTCTCCATCTTCTGTCCACTTTTAGAAGTGATGTTTAAGCAATAACAATATTAAGAAGAAACAATCTATCCAAATAAATTAAGGGCTAAATATTTGTACATATGAATCAGTGATCCTGTGTGTCACGTGCTGTCAGTAACATTTTTCCCCAACTGGAAAATGACTGACTGCACTAACCCAGTTGTGGAATTGCATTAATATCCCCAAGAAAAAAAAAAAAAAACAAACAAAAAAAACCCCCAAAACTGATAATTTAAGAAAATGCTAACTGTGAAACTTTTGAGACCAGAATAAATGAAACTAAAGGAATTCACAAAATTTTTGAGAGGGACAAGCCTATGAGTTGACCTAAGCTACCTTAATTTTAGATATATACTTACATTCACATATAGTTACAGATGTAGAACAAATTACCTGCAAGTATAAAATGCTTTCCTATTGCCTGTATGATGATGGGACAGATAATGACAGGTTCATACTCATGAGGTGGGAAGGCAAAAAGAGGTGATGAAACTGAACACCCGGAGTAAAAATGTTATACGTGTAACTAATGTACAATACTAAAATATGGAGCCATATTTCATATCACATTCTGAATGAAAGCAATGCTGATTGATAGCAAAAAAACCCCAACCATATATTTACTAAAAGACATGGACACCGAGTCCTAAGAAATTAAGCAAGAAATAATAATAATGGAAAAAAAGTTTAAAAAAATGCCTTGAGATGTTTTCATTTGCTTATTCTGTATGATTAAACTAGTCACAAATATCCATCACCTCACTGCTGACGCAGGTCAGGGCCAGTGACTGCCGCGTCTTGGAGCCCAGACTGTGACAACCGAATGCACACTGTAGCCCAACCTACAGAAAGAACTCTCTTCTTTAGCAGTGGTGCTAGGAAAGGCTTCTGCAAGGAAACAAAGACTCTCAAAATGATCTAACTCATCGCAATCAATATTTCTGTATTTAGATCTCTGAATCAATTTAATTTGTGCATTTTTTTACAAAATCAATAGAGAGAATGATGAACCATAACAAAAAGTTCAGCACTGGAGACAGTAGCCTGATCTTTAGGACATAAAAATATCTCAGTTCATCTGAAAATATGAATGAAATATGTGGAACTAGTGTTCTATGAGCCTGAACTCTTCTCTTTTCAAATGAGTCAAATGGCAACACTGCAGCTTCCCATAGTTACCGTATTATTATTATGATTTGTTTTTCTATTGCTGAAGATGTGTTTCAGCTGCACAAGCTACAACAAAGACACGGTTCTGCTCCAGAAAGCTTGCAACATCTAACACAAACACACAAAGACATGAGGAAGACCTGATTTCCTAGAATTAATAAATGAGAAAGACAGCTTGACTTTTATTAAATCACTTATTGGGGTGAAACTATAATTCACTGATCAGACCCCTCCTGATCTCAGCCTGTGAGACCACCAGAGCATGAGTCTCCATAGTAGTCTTCTCTACTGTGATGCCAAGACCAGTCTGTTGGGAAAAGGCGGGAGCTGGTGAGGGTGCTTCAGTGAAAGAACTGTACAGAGATAGGGCTAAAACTAGCGACCACCCCTCCCAGCCCAGAGGGAAACTCTCATGCCCGTGTTTCTTCTCCAGGTTCTGAGTTCCCACCACCCACCCACCTCTCTCCAACAGTGGTAAAGCTGAGCAGCTGCGACCTGCTGTGGGTCTCCACCCAGCAGCACTGTGCTCCCCTGCCCTCCGCTCCTCAGTGCACCCCTGGGTCATCCACGCACCCCGGGGAAGGAGAATTTCCTACAACAGAGCTTCGCTCAATGCAATCCTGATGGGAACAGTCCCTCCAAAGGCATGAAGGAAACGTTTACTGCTGATATTGTGGAATGTACCTAGGGAATATAATGGAATGTACCAGAAACTACTGAGACTGATTTAAGGATTAGGGACTTTTTAATGTATTTTGGCCATTAGGACTCATATTTTGAACTCTTCTCTGAAATCAAGTGGCCTAGGAATTTCTTTTTTTCCTCCTTCTCTCTCTCTTTATTTCATCTAAAAGCAAACATGTCTCCCAATGCCCTAGCTCCTGAAACCGGGATTGAAAAATGCCACTTCTCAGGGTCATGTGGCAAAGAAGTAGCCATATCAAAGCAGCTCTGGAGACCTATTGAGCCATCCTAAAATAAATGTCCCAGATAGATTGATGAGAATTTATTCCAAAGGAACTTCCACTTACTCTACAGAGAACTCGGCAGCTGCCTGGGCTAGACCCCTATGTTTTAGAAGGGCAAAGTTGGGTTGGAGGAATCCCACCTCCAGCTTCACTAGAAAATACAAAAAACTCTGAGTCTACACAAAGAGCAAGATCAGGTAACTGCTACTCCTTTGTGCAACATTAACACATGATTTTTTTTACTTTTGCTTCAAAACAAAACTATTGCTTAAACCTGTGCACCTGCCCACCACAGGCAGAGAACCGCTCAGTTTCCAGAGTGCCGTTACCACCACTACTGTTTTTAATGGGAGCGCGTGCCAGGTCGGGAGGAACGCAGCCCACAACAGTGGTTATTCAGCTTTCTCTTTTTTCTAAACATGTGCAAAACAAGACACTCCTTTCACAAGCCTATGCTGTGCCCTGATAAATACTATGTGATTTGAAATTTTAGTTCTTATGCATGCGAAGGTTGGTTGAAGGAGATAGTCACATGTGGGGCTTGATTATAGTGTTTTATCACTCAGCCGAACATCTAATGTTTAGCACAGTAGTTGGAGTGCTTCTTTTCATGTCATAACAAAGGTTGCCCTCAGATAGTAATTACAGCCTTCCTAATAAAAGGAAAGGCGGTTTGGAACTGCCTGAAAAGTTCAGAAGCGAGAGATGAAGTTTGGAGAAAGAGTTTGCCATCACTTGGCATGTGGCAGGCAGTGTGCTGTCTGAGCTGCTGTGCAGCAAAGTGGCAGATTTGCCTTGAAAACATTTCCTCAAAGCTGGAGACATTAAAAAAAAACCAAACCACCACCTACCTGGGGAGAAAGAAAGTGTCTGGGATTACAACAAATCACAGCAAAGTTAACGTCTCTGTAAAAAATGTGCAAAACCAGTTGGAAGAATCATTGTATGTTCTTTTAAAAGCACAGAAAGGCGCAGTGAAATGGCGATGCAGAGCAGGGCACGTTCAGCACAGTGTGTGCAGAGCAACGCTGCCTCTACTGAGCGCAGTGGTTAAGCATTCAGAGCTTTGCCGGGGAGCAGTATGTGCCAATACGGGTTATATTTTCTAGTAACATTTCTGAATGCATTTTATTGGGGCTCTCATGAACGGCTGATGGTGTATGTCTCTGCTTTTGTACTTACAGCATAGCAATCAGTTTGATCAAAACAATTCAGGGTTTTTTATGCAGTTAAGGGCACTAAATCACAGATCTGCATGTCTCTCTTCTGTCTTTGAAAATGCCAGTTGAATTTTACTTCTGATCTTTTGGATTTCTCTTTTTCTGTTCTGACTTTCAAAACTATTTATCAGTGGTCAGCAACCTCATTAGCCAATGTCTTACAAATTGCAACATACGGATCTGCTAGTTTTACCTTTGTAGCTTCCTGGGGATTCTCTTTTGTTTTTAAACTAACACTGGAATTAACATCTCTAAGGCCCCAAATTTTATCGTCTGCTTCACAGTTGGAGAGGACTGTCCATATATAACTTTTATTTTCAGTACATTTGCAAATACATTTTTTCCTATTTCCCTTAGCTCTCTAATAACTTTATTTTTCGCTGCCCATTTCATTTCCCTATAGAGACTAAGTCACTAAATATGCTTTTCCAGCCTCTATGTACTGTGCAGGCTCCTTTCTATTCTCCATGTTTTTGCATCCACCTTTTTCTGGATTCCAGCTGTGTCTTCAAATTAGGGTGTCAGATTTTGACATATTTCGACACGAATAAATAGGATTTTCATTTTCTGTGGTGTCTAGGCAGTGACACTATGCCATGGCAGGTACTACTTGATCATAAAATTGGAGCTTCCTATCCTTTTCAAAAACATGCCTTCCCCTCATGCTCAGCCTCCACGTCTCTTGCTAAAAAAAAAAAGGTGCGTAGTTCTGCATTAAACTGGTTCTCCCTTACAACTCGATGCTTCATTTCACACTTAAATAACCATTAGTCTATTAATATGTGTGGTCACGGAGATATTTTGACACCCTTTAGGAAATCAGATGGTTGTTTGCTCTTTGCTGTGGAGGCTGAAATATCCACCCTTCTGTGGTTAGGTAGCAGATGAAAGGTACTTTTCAGATGCTTTGAAATAGTCAAGAATGTACCATAGGAAACATCCACAGGGGAGGAATGGAGGGAGGAATATAGGCTGCCTGGTCAGAAACAGCATCAGCTGAAGCCTGGTGGTGAGCAATGCACGTTTGTCTTGTACATCTTTGAGCCACCAACAGCTTGTGTGCATCTCCTCATCCATGCTGATGGCACGTGTTCCCAGCTGCAAGACGGGAGGGAGGGAGGGAGAGAGGGAGAGAGGGAAAGAACAACAGCTGATATGTTGAATTTGTGCTAACTGGGAGAACAGGGATAAGCAAGGGAAGCAGAGCCTTCCTCCCAACTTTGCAGCACCCCGTTTTCAGGTGTTATCGGTATCATGGTTTGGGAAGCTCTGGCCATCAGATATGCACACATGCATATACATATATGCATGCCTGCATGTGTAAAGTCCTGGAGATGCTCAGCTCAGCAGGTGATTGCTGGGCAGTCTGGGGACAGTGCAGAAGTCCATCCTTACCACCACCACTGTGTTCTTGCGGTCTCCAGACGTGGGGTGGCAAGTTTACGGGGAAGAAAATGAGAACAGACTATGCAACAAGTTGCTTCTGGCAGGCTATAATGTTACAGATGTGCGGACTAGCAGAGGCTTTGCTTTTGCTGCCCTGTGGGGAGTGTTTTTCATGTTTAGGCACAGCCGCTTGCCTTTAGTTGTTTGCACAGATCATTTCTGGGTTTCAAGCCGCTTACTGCAGTGGTCCCCTCTGTGCCTTGCTTGGTGCCTGATCCTGGTGGCTGCCCCTGACAGCATCTCACTGCCTGAAGAGCAGCTGTCTGCTTGGTAGAGGTGGCCCATTCCTCCCCAGGTGATACACAGGCTGACACGGTACAGCCACAGCCCATTGTGCACTCCCAACCCAACCACAGGGATCATCCCAAGTACTGCTCTGCATTCATGTCATTCTTACAAAGTTTTTATTTTATATTATCCCATGTGCTTCCCAGTCATCAGGCATGTTTCTTGACAACAAATATGTTTATATGCATGCATGCACATAAACATTTGTATATACCAGGCCTGGAGATGCTGCTGGGGGGTTTCTTCAGACACTTCTCTACCGTCTCTGAAGATCTTCTGCCCCACAGCTGTGAAGGTACATGGCCGTATGACAGGGTACTTGCATTCCTGCTGCTGGGATGTTTTTTCTTGCTTGTGCCTGTGCATCAATCCCCAACGGGCCCCCAGGCTCTCAGGTGGTGCAGAGCATTGCTCAGGCTGGAGGTGGCACCTAGCAGTGTCACACACATCTGGAGTGACTCTGTCCGCCTCATGCCAAGATGGAGTGTGCTCATTTTACATGGGGATGGGCTGACATGATGCGGTGTCTGCAGTAGTTGATGACATGATTTGATCACTTGAGAAAATCCTGCCACTTGCGTATTCCCATGTTAATGTGGAATTTGACTAATCTGTAAACATTTGGTGGCTTCGGAAGTCCTCTCTCTGACCATCGTGTGAAGGACTGGACACCAGAGACCTTGCTGGCTTAGAGGCATCTTCGTAGCAATTAAATCAATCACCTCAATTGCTCACCATTTCTGAGCAATACATTGGGTTTTTTGACAGAATAGATAGATCTTAGAAGAGAGAAGAGGACCTAATTATTTTACCGCTGTCCTTGTGCCTGATGAAATATCTCATGTGCAAGAGGTTATTCACCAGCGCTGTATATTTAGTCCTACCTGGAATGATGACCATCCAAACAGGATCGGAAATAAGCCCTCTGTTTTTATAGCAAGGTCACATTGGTGGGGCTTTGCCATCTCTGACAAATTCAGCAGCTGTTGGAAGGGCTTTGCTGGGAAGCCCTGCAAACCTGCCTTGGGCAGCGGGCAGCAAATGTTACTCTGCGGGAAACAGGGGCATGAGAGATTTAAGATTTGCTGTGGTTTTGTCCCACAGGTTTTGTTCAGTCTCATGGAGTGCTTCTCAGACGTTCAGGCACAGATTCATCCTTCCTGGCCGCAGATGCTAAGCCCAGGTACCTCAGTGAGGAGCACAGTGGCCTCTGGTGCCTCTGCAGTCACTGGGAGGAGGTGGGTGCCCTGGGGACAGCCCAGATCTCAGCGACTTGTAGCACCTTCTGGTGCTGCTGACCTCTCTCTGCCCATTGCGAGGAAGCCCCTCCAGGGACAGCTAGCTCGGCAAGGGGAGATGAACGTGGGACGAGGAGTACTCAGTGCTGATCACCCTACTTGTCTATTCACACCAGAGATCATCTCAACGCCATGCTGAAATGGCTTCTGAAATAAATCTGAGTTCATCATGGGTAGGGGTGGTATGTTAAGGAGCATTACAGAAGTACTTTTCTATGAGGTCAATATCTGGTTTTCATACTCTTCAGGCACCACACAATTCAAGTCCGGAGTGACATTTGTGCTTATGGCAAGGGGTTATTAATACAATTATAATTTGTCCATGGGTGGGTTGTGCCAGCCAACCTGAGCCGCCAGGGACATGGCATTAGTGCCCCCCATTAACAGAAACAAACCGAGAGCTGCTGGGCCCTGCCCATCTCTCCAAAGCCAGTTTTCTCAGCACTTGTTTCCTTGCCATTTCTTCTGATACATTTATTTTATACTGGAACAGCAAACATCCCTCCTAGTGCTTGGAAATGTATAAGTTTCTTTTAAAGCCTGCAGGCTTGAGGGCATCCTGTTCCTATTAACATTTCCTACTATCTTTGACCGAAGCTATTTCCAAAGCATGTAGCACAACAGACACGCGGTGCACATGAGACAGGGATATGTGTGAAATATCTGACGGAGACAAGGTGAGTCAGGTTTGTTTTACAGACCGTGAAAGAAGGGGCTGAACTCACACTGTGCCGTCAATCTTGTCGATTCACCGTTGCGGAGTCACTCCTGGAGGCTGTCCAAGCCCGGGCGGAAGCTCTCAGGAAGGACGGAAAATTGGCAAGTGCCAGATGATAAATATTTTACGCTCCCGTTGCCTGGCCCAGTGCCAGCACACGGTCCCCGTGTGAGCACAGCCACCGCTGGAGTTCGGGGCTGGGGAGCAGCGTAGCTGCCGCGTCCCGTCCAAGGGGAGAGTTATGAAGTGAAAACGCAGAAATTGTTAAAAGCCACAAATCAGGCTGTTGTTGCCATGATGACCCAAAAGCATCGTGGTAAAAATCAGGACCTTTTCCATCTGGGAAGAGGATCTTGATTTTTATGAATGTAGTGAGTTCTGGGTACTGGTTACTGGCTGCGGAAGGGAAGCATCTCCGAGGAAGAACCATGGAGATGCAGTTCTTTGGGGCAAGAGAGGCTGATGCTCACCACCAAAATTGTTTTCTAACACCAGGTTAAGCCCTTTTAAGACAAGCGGTTGGTTAAAAATTAGTGGCTGTTAGGAGGCAAAACAGCGGATGGAGTCTAGTGTTTCTTTGCCTCCTGCTTGCATCTAACAAATGGTGAGCTCCTCTTTCCTTGGCACAGCAGGGACCATAAAGTGACCGTCCGCTCCTCCTTTTACACTCCCTCCAGCCAGTGCTGGGTCTGAAAAGCACACCGGGATTTTTCTCAAGGGCTTTCTCCCCAGCGGCCCGTGCTCAGGTCTGGAGCAGCTTTGCGGTCTCCTCTGGTCCGTTCTGCCTCTCCCGTCCCAGCATGTGCACATCACGGGAACCACAAAACCAGTCCCCTGCCTGCCCGTGGCTTTGTGCCGGCAGTGCCAGACCCCCGGGGCTGCGGCGGGAGCTGCCAGAGTTTAACTGTTCCTTGCAACCCCCTAAAATAGAGGAGCGTGGGCACATCATTTACAGTAGTTTATAAACAGCATACATCACGTCAGGAGAGGACCAGGAGGATGCTGTACACATAATATAAACTGCAAAGCTTCAGTAAGTGGGAGAAAGAGATCCCTTAGAGAATTCATTTATCCTCTCTCCCCCAGACTGTGCGGTACACACACAATTGCCACCGCTGACAAGCCTTATGGTTTGGATTCAGGTGTGTGCTAGCAGCAATGCACTTTACAAGTAAAATAATGGGTTCAGATCCACCATGTGAGTCCGTTATAAAACAGGAAAGAGGATATATAAACCTTGGTTTGCTCTGGCAATAAATTCTGTGTTTCTACCAACTTGTCTCACCCTAAATTTTTCTTTTATTCCAGTGGAATTGGTATTGACAAGCACACAAACCATAATGTCGTCCTATGCTTCCCACTTCTCACACAGCTGTCTTTTTAGATATCTAAGCCAGTGATCACAGGAAATTTCAGTGTTCCTTGAAGAACATGAAATCTACAAATAAGAAAAGATTTTTCTCGGAGTTTAGACAAGTATCTGTGGTCTGCTGCAATTATAACTGGATTTTTTTAACAAATAACTTGCAAAAATGTTTCCAGGCAGTGTGAGGATCATTCACTTTCATCAACCTGATATTTCTGCATGATAGAGTGAAGGGTTGGGAAACCCACTGTGTTTGGGCACCATAAACAGCTCATCTACATCATCAGGGTGTTACAGCTACTGCTGAGAAACAGCCCTGGAAGGGGGTGCCCCAAAGCCAGGGAGAACCTTTTCCCCCACGGTTTTCCTGTCTCTTATTTGCACATTACATGGATATATGGGTCATTACCCATTCAGGGATGCATGATAAAAAAAGTAAAGATGAAAGTGCACCTTTTAGAAGGTGAATTAAAGTCTTGGGATAAAATACTTTAAAAATATCATTGTTTGCTTGAGTTTCACCTAAATTCCAGCATACTTGCTGGTTTCCAAAAACAGGTTTCCCATGCTTATTGATTAATAACTATTATTCTTTATAGCTTCTATCAAACTGGCAGTATTAATCTGAAAGCCTGAGTATAAGACACATAACCATTTGCCTGACTTTATCCATCAGGATGCCTGTTGACAGTATAAATCTGGGGGATACTGCTTTAAATCCTAAATATTTTCCACTGTTTTGTGAGGATGCTATAACAGCTTGGAAACATTTAACATGAATTTACTGAAACAGAAAACCAGCACTGTTTTGGAAAGTGTGTTTGCACTGTTTGGGGGAGTTTCAAATAAAGCCAATATCACCTGTTTTAACCTTTGCATACGTTCTGTCCCCCACTTCCTGACAGGAAGCATTAATGGCTCCCGTCATTAGGATCTTCCAGTCATCCCCAACCCTCTCGCTTTTGGAGGCCACCTGCTGAGGACACAAAATCTTGGAGCAGCTCAGGTAGCTGGTGACAGCACTGACTGCACCATCTTAGTACACTGCTACAAAACAGCTGGAAGAGCTCTTGAGAGTACTAAATCCAAGTCGCTGCCCACAGGAGGAGCAGCTGTCCCCAAATCCCTTCTGACAGACACTAGCCCAACATGTTTCTTAAGCTCCAGTGAGGGGACACCGCAGGCTCCCTAGCCAAACTGGTACCTCGCTCAGCTCCTCTTATCCCTGGGAAGCTTTTCCTAGTGTTTAGCCTATGATTTCCCTTGCTGCAGTTTAAGCCCATTAAGAAGAATTTATAAGCAGATGGAAAGCATCTCATATTTTATCCTCTAGAGGAGATAGCAATAAATTATTGGAAGCACCTTTAGGGCTTCTCTGTTACATATACATGATTCCAGCCTCAGCTTAACGCTCAAGAACTGCTCTGGTTTCCCATAACCAATGCTCCTGGCTCTTGAAATGCTGTAATGCTGCTGCTTGCTGCACTCCTGAGGCAGCTCCGGGAATTTAAGAGGAGTCCATTGGAGTGCGGGTAAGCAGGGTCCCTGGCTCACCTGGGGAGCTGTCTAAGGCCACTGTGCCCTGCACACTCTGAGGTCATTTAAAAATGAAAAAGAAAAAAAAGTCTGAGCATAAGAAACAGCCGCATCTGCTCTCCCTGTGGCTTCTCTGTGCCATAACGCTGTGCCACAGCCCAGGGACCAACTCACGCCACCCCCATGACACAGGTTGTCCGTAGCCCTTCCATCATGCCACACTCAGATTTTGTGTCCCTCATCTGACACTGTTTTTTTTTGGTCTTTTCTCCATTCTTCATCTCTCCCTCAGCAGTGCAGAAGAAGCCAGAGGCCCTGAGGAAGCCCTTGGCAGGTGCATTTCTGCTGATCTCCACAAGTGCCATCTTTCTGTTGCTCCTGTGCTCAGGTGCTGTGAATGCCCCATCTTGCCCCAAATCCATCACCACAAGCTGTCAGCACTGATGTTTTTCAATGGGATCACTAGTGAAGCTACCACAGCGAAGGACCCAGCAGATCATAGAATCATAGAATGATAGCATGGTTAGAGTTGGAGGGGACCTTAAAAATCATCTAGTTCCAACCCCCCTGCCATGGGCAGGGACACCTCCCGCTAGACCAGGTTGCTCAAAGCCCCATCCAACCTGGCCTTGAACACCTCCAGGGATGGGGCTTGATGCTTGATCTGATTAAAAACAAAGCACCAGGCAAAAATCAGAAACAAGTTCCTTCTTTGGGATCACTAATTTTGGTGTCTTAGCACCCAAGAGTACAGATACTTGGCTCCAGGGTGGTGGGTGAAACGGGACACTGGGGCTCCCCGATGACGGAGCTCTAAAAGAGAGCTCTAAAACGAGAGTCAAATGAACTGCTGCCAAGCTGACAGGGAAGGAGGGAACCAGGGGCTACACAAACCAGACCCAAGGCATGTGAATTCCTGCTGGGTCCTACTGATTCATAGCTGCACACTTGGTATCTCCCCATGCCTGCGGCAAGGAGGGACTCAGCCACGGCACCACTGGCTGCCTCGGTGTAACACCCCTGCAGTCAGTACACTGGCATGGGAAGTTAAAAAGCGCAGCTGAATCTTACTCTGAAAGTCCCTGTTTTTCTCCAGTTGCCTCCTGGAGGTGTTACACCACACATCTCTGTAGGACTGAGAGAATTACGATTTCAGAGGTGACAGGGGGCCCAGAAGGACAACAAATAGGCTGAGAGTTTTGCCAGAGTGAATTACCCCTGAAGCGCCCCAAGCTTTAGTAATTTCCCTTTCTACTTCTGCATACAAAACAAAAGCAAGACCTCTGTGTGTGCTCAGGTCATGGGCAGTCCTCACTCTGCTTTTGTGGGCAATCCCAGAGAGGTGGTAGATGCCCCATCCCTGGAAACATTCCAGGTCATGTTGGACGGGGCTCTGAGCAACCTGATCTAGTTGAAGATGTCCCTGCTCACTGCAGGGGGGTTGGACTCAATGATCTTTAAAGGTCCCTTCTAATACAAACTATTTTATGATTCTATGATCCTACAGGACACAGGCACCATCTCTGATCACCAACAAAAAAAGCAGCCAAGACTGTAAGCATAGGAGGCGGAAAAACAATCACCACTTTTTGTGATATAGGTTAAACCCTCTAGAGATCCTTTTCATAATTAGGCCAAAGGCTAAGACTGCTGCCAAGCAGGAACAAGCCTCAGTTTAGGTTTAGGAGGCTCATAGCAGGTCCGTGTTCCTCATTTGCATCAATCAAGTGCTGAATATTTTCTCAAAATATTAGGACACCTTAAAGATACTAGATGTAAAGCAGTTCTAAAAAGATCAGTGGGATGTTTTGGTTTCCGTGTGCAATCATGGCTGAACATCAGATATAGTGTGATCTAGTGCTTTTCTGTGAGGCAGGTTAACATAATCTCTTCTGGTCTAAAAACCAAGATTTACTTGGAGGTTCTTGGCTAATGTGCAGGTCTTAAAGTGGTCAAAGGTGCTTCCTACGGGCTAAGTTGCATCTGCTTCTTTTCTTTCTCTCCAGTGTTTGCCAGATCTGAAGTTCATGTTATAGCTGAAGCTAGACCTTTACCTACAGTACTGAGATGTGAGAGAGTTCATTCTCTTGCTTAAGTGCTACCCAGAGGAAATTTGGCAAGTTAGCAGACCCATTTTCCACAAAGAACCTGGTGTATCTGCTCTGCCAGGCACAAGAGGTGGGTGACGGCTCAGGGTGAACAAGGCATCTTTGAAGTCACATTGAACCACACGGCATTTCTAGCAGACCAATATCAGTCCAGCATGATTATCCAACATGAATGGAATAGAATAGAATAGAATAGAATAGAATAGAATAGAATAGAATAGAATAGAATAGAATATTTCAGTAGGAAGGGACCTACAATCATCATGTAGTCTTACCGCCTGACCAATTCAGGGCTGCCCAAAAGTTAAAGAATGTTGTTAAGGGCATCGTCCAAATGCCTCTTTAACACTTGACAGGCTTGGCACATTGACCACCTCTCTAGGAAGATGGTTCCAGTGTTTGACCACCCTTTGGTAAAGAACTGCTTTCTAATGTCCAGTCTAAACCTCCCCTGGTGCAGTTTTGAACCATTCCCACATGTCCTGTCACTGGATCACAGAATCACAGAATGGCAAGGATTGGAAGGGACCTTCAGAGATCGTCTAGTCCAACCCCCCTGCCAGAGCAGGTTCACCTAGAGCAGGTTGGACAGGATCACATCCAGGCAGGTTTTGAATATCTCCAGAGGAGACTCCACAACCCCTCTGGGCAGCCTGTTCCAGTGCTCTGTCACCCTCAAAGTAAAGATTTTTTTCCTCATGTTGAGATGGAATTTCCTGTGTTCCAGTTTGTGTCTGTTGCCCCTTGTCCTGTCACTGGACACCACTGAAAAGAGTCTGGCCCCATCCTCTTGACACCTGCCCTTTAGATATTAATAAGCATTGATGAGATCCCCTCTCAGTCTTACAGGCAGAAGAGATCAGCACCTCCCTCTCCACTTCCCCTCCTCAGGAAACTGTAGAGAGCAATGAGGTCGCCCCTCAGCCTGCTTTATTCTGAACTAGACAAGTCCAAAGTCCTTAGCTGCTCCTCATAGGACATTCCTTCCAGCCCTTTCACCAGCTTTGTTGCCCTCCTTTGAATGCATTCAAGGACCTTCACATCCTTCTTAAATTGTGGGGCTCAGAACTGCACACAGTATTCAAGGTGAGGCCACACCAATGCTGAATACAGCGGGATGATCACCTCTTTTGACCGGCTGCTTATGCTGCGTTTGATGCACCCCAGGATGCGGGTTGCCCTCTTGGCTGCCAGGGCACACTGCTGACTCGCATTGAGCCTGCTGTCAACCGGCACCCTCAGATGCCTTTCTGCAGTGCTGCTCTCCAACCACTCCTCTCCCAGTTTATACTTGTGCCCAGCATTACTCCTTCCTATGTGCAGAATCCAGTATTTCGACTTGTTAAATTTCATCCCATTGATGATTGCCCAATGCTCCAATCTATCTAGATCCCTCTGCAAGGCCTCC
Source organism: Anarhynchus alexandrinus (assembly GCA_008711295.1). NCBI lineage: Eukaryota > Metazoa > Chordata > Aves > Charadriiformes > Charadriidae > Anarhynchus > Anarhynchus alexandrinus. The sequence continues at coordinate 5,106,782 of VUYV01000052.1, read as the reverse complement.
TGTCCCTCAAGACAGTCAACAGCACGTCCCAGTTTGGTATCATCAGCAAACTTGCTAATGGTGCATTCAACTCCTGCATCCATACTGCTGATAAATATATTGAACAGAACTGGTCCTAGAATTGAACCCTGAGGAACACCGCTGGTGACTGGTTGCCAGCCAGATGTAGCCCCATTCACTACAACCCTTTAAGCCCTGCCATCCAGCCAGTTCTTCACCCAGCACACCATGAACCCACTCATCCCACAGTTGGACAACTTGTCCAGAAGGATGCTGTGAGGGACAGTACCAAACGCCTTACTAAAATCCAGAAAAACTACATCCACTGCCTTCCCTTCATCCACTAGGCAGATGACCTTATCACAGAAGGATATCAAATTAGTTAAACAGGACTTTCCTTTTGTGAACCTGTGTCTTTAAATGCCTTTCAATAGTACCCAGTATAATTTTCTCCATAATTTTTCCAAGAACTGAGGTTAGACTAACAGGTCTGTAGTTCCCTGGGTCTTTCCTGATGCCCTTTTTGTAGATTGGAATAACATTGGCTGGCTTCCGGTCAGCAGGGACCACCCCAGACTCCCAAGACATTTGGTAGATGATAGAGAAGGGTCCTGCCATAACATCCAATAGCTCCTTCAGAACTCTGGGATGAATCCCATCAGGTCCCATGCATCTGTGCACCTTTGTCTTGGAGTAACAGTGCTTCATCAGTTGAAAACTCAGACATCCAGTAAGACCAAAGCACCAGGAAGAAGAAATGAATTTGGCTGTAGGCATGGTGTAGCAAATGCTCCTCACCCTGCCTCACCCTCTTATCCAGATTGTAAAAAATAGCATTAATTTTAGCTCCATCATTATGCCGCATTTATTGAGGATCTGGGACTTGTGGAACACTTTTTGTTCTGTTTATTCCCATTTTCTCATTAAAAATTGAAGCCGGGCGGCACACTAGAATTAAGTGTGTTGCTCTGAAAGGCCAAATCCTTCTCTCTTTTCTGGCAGTGACAAAATTCCCATTAGTTTTATTGGCACAGCACTGAGCCCTAAAGCTAAAAGTAGTTCCATGAGTGACAGAACCATTGCATTCAAAATGAAATGCTCCTCCTGATGCAGCGCTGGGTTTCTCTCTTTGTGAAAAATAACAATGATGTCTGCAGATGCCATCCACATGGGTCTGTACCTTCCCCCCAAATCCTTCTGCAACGTGGATTGCTTGGCCACCGCCACAGAAGTGCCGATAAGCTGAGAGTGGCACATCCAAGCCACAGGCAGTTGGGTTACATAGGGAAGGAGGAGGGCGCAAGGTCACCCCAAATTCTGGGTGTGTAGGGAGAAGATACACAAAGGACTCCTCTTACCAGCAGTCCTAGGATATGGAGGATCCTTCTTTCAAATTGCAAGATGGGAAGATTTGCAGTGCATTTTCTGGTTATTTCATGCTATTTTTCTTACAAAATCAGGTTCACCTACAGAGCTAAATCTTGAGGAAAGAAACATGTTGTTTTCTTTCCAGCTGAACTGTTTGATCAGTTCCGAAAAAAAGTCATCGCTCCGTGATGACTCTTATGAGTTTGTCACGTACCTTGTAATTTAGTGTCTCTCGGAAGGACCCAGCTGAGGAAGTACAGAGACTGCACAGGACTGTCAGCTTGCACTTTTAAAGAAAAGTTTGGGAAAAAAAAACTTTAAAATTACAAATAAAGTTTAAGCTTAAAGGTGGAAACCTTAAAGCTAAATAAAACAAATAGCAACAGACTATCTAAAAATAATCTCATGCTTTTTAAAATAAAGTCTCTTGATTTTGGAGCTGCAGGTGTGATTTTTCATGCTTGTAAATCATCGTTGTGCAAATCTAATACTAATGGCATCTGCTTGTCAGTAGCATGGTGTCTTTGTTATAAACACTCACATATTCATGTGCTCCCCCCTGGCAAATACGCAGATGGGATAACGTGTGCTAAAAGTAGTAACCCAAAGGTCTGCATGGCGTGCTGCATTTAGCTACGGCAGGACAGCTGACTGGACAGAAAGTCCTGAACCACAAAGCCTGCTCCCTTTGAAGCTGACACCTCAGTACAGCTATTTCCATCTCCTTCCTGCTAAGCTTTTTTAAGGCTGTAGCTCTTGGACCAGAGGAGGGAGTGAGCGGTGAGACCCCCTCCAGCACACACTGTGATACTGTGGTCCTCCTCCACAGAGTCCTCACGCAAAGCTACGCCTGGAGAAAACAAACCTCCCTCTCTTCCCTCACCCAGGGCATTGGTTGGGCTCCAGACTAATCTGCAGACAAAGACTAGGTAGTCACAACCTACATTTAGCACCTCACCCTGATAGAGGGAACTAACACCTAAGGGTTAGTCATTGTTTAACGTAAGCCATGTATCTATAACCTTGGTCATTGCTAGAGAAACTAGTAGAATCATTGCTCAACGTAAACCATATATTTATAACCTTGGCCATTGTGTAGGATGTTTAAACAGGAACTAGCAGAAGGAACTTGCTGTCATGACTGACCTTGCTAAAGAAACTGCAGTGAGCAAGCTTTGAAGAAAAGGTGAAAGTGCATCGCGAGGACGACATACAGCCTTCATCCCCGAGACCCTGGCCCACGACCAGCAGGAGGCACTGCGCGTGTGCAGCTGGGAGGAGTTAAAGGCAGAGACTATGGAAATGTTTCGGGGAAAGGTTATGAATATGTATAGGCGTTTATGGTGAATCTGCATAAATACAAGAAGAACTGCCGTGGTAGGCGCGCACGATTGTGGTGGGGCAACCCCCCCGTGCTGCCCAGTGCTGAATAAACATACCTACTTTACAACCTTCAAAGTTGTGGAGTTGTGGAGTCCGCTTTCCGCACTTCAACCCCTGTCTGCAGGTTGTTTATGCCACAACTCTATGCTTGAAACTGCCTGAAACCTACTGGTAAGGTCTAGCCCCGGAGAAGGCTTTCAAATATCTAATTACCTCACTTAAACCCCCTTCTAAAATACTTTCTTCCTAAATTATGAAGAGGTTTAATAACAGCTTTCAGCTTCATTAACTGTTTTATATACCTGGAATTAAGAAAACCCACAAAAATCTTGATTAATTGCCCAGCAGCGTCGTCTAACACGGAGTAGGGTTTACACCGGTGTTAAAGCTTTTCTGAGAAATTGAATTTTTACAGTGCAACATAAGCCTTACATGAAGTCAACATCTGGTTTGTGAAAGTACAGAAAACTGATCTCATGTTGTAGTCCTCCTTTTCCAAAAAATTTCACAGAGCAGCAATTTGTCTCCAGAGTGCAGTGATGCGTTCGGCTAAAAGAGAACCCTTTAAAACCATGTGAAAACGGCAGTTTGGCAGTATTTCACATATATCTATCCAAGGTCAGAATTTAACCTAATAGCCATATCTTGTTAACAAACAGCTCTTCTTCTGGTGTGGAAATAGCATTAGATGAGTTTGCATAACGTTTTAAAACACAGCAGCACAACTGGTTGCCACATACATGACTTCTAAAGCTTTTTGTTCCCGCCCGTCACCCCTGCATTTTGAGATGTTCAGCACAATTTGGATTCCTTCTCCAGCAGTCTGCTACACATGCAGAAATCTGAACTTTTCATATTCAAAAGCCCGACTCCAGTCAACACGCATTTGGGGTGCTTGAGGAATGGAAAACGAGCACATAACGTGCTGCCATTTACCATTTAGTCAAACTGACCGATCCATTTAAGAACATGGGTGACTTTCAAGGACACCCAGCACAGTCTTAATGTTGAGATTTTAAGACATTTTCTTTGACAAGAAAATGAAGATAAAAGTAGCAAGACGTCAAAATGCATGAATTGTGAATTACCATTTAATATTCCAGTGAAGCGACATATGAATAAAGGCAAGGGCGCCTTCTGCTAAAAATAACCTCTTGTTTTTAATGTTGATCTGCAGCTGTAATGAGAGTGTTCAGTATTTTTCAAGTCTATCAATTTTTAAATCTAACAGGTTATGTCAACCTGAGAGAAGAAAAACTCCCTCTGACTTTTAGGCAAAATGTAATTTTTTTCTAACCTAACTCTGATTTTGGAAACAAAGCGTATCCCCCGAACCAAAGGCAAACCGAAGGCGAGCTATCACCTTGCTGTTATGCAAAGCATGAAATCACATTGCACTGAGGAGAGCCCCTGGGAGATAAAGAAGTACTTAGTGTCAGGACCACTTCAAACTGTGTAGGATCATCATCCTGCTGTATTGTACAAGGGGGCTTTCACATGTAAATCTGCTACGATTAAATTAATATTCGTCAGCTTAACTCTGATCCTTTCTCCTTTGCTTAATGAAGGACTCATTCTGCCGAAGCCAAAGGAATTACATGCATGTGACTGAACCCAGAATTAGGCTCCATACATGGTTTGGATGATTTTTGTCTTTTGGGGGGCTCTTTTGGGCCTGCCCTCCCGAAGCCCTCCCTTCTTCCATGGAAGCCCCTGACAACGTTCAAAGGGGGCTTTAAGTGAATTTACCAACTGGAAAACATGCACTTATACTTAGACTCCTGTATAGGGGCGCCTGTTCACCCAGGAGCAAAGAATATACTGAATGTCATATTTCTAACAGGACATGGCCATTTTGTAAGTATTCGGCACAAGTTGGCATAGTGTCCAAATGCGTTTGTCACTGACAAATGCCTGTTTCAGAAGAAGTTTTTTAAAAAAGAAGGATGTTAGGCAATGAAAAGAGAGAGAGGAATACAACTCAGAATTAGGGAAAAGTGAAAAGAAGGGAACAGTGATACTTTGTTTGAATGACAAGTAAACTTTCTGTGTCTTCACTGCAAGAAAAAAAAAAAGGTTTTGTGACTGAGAGGCATTTCAAAGGACCTGTCACAGCACAAAATCCTAGCGGAGACAAGATACAGGTCTCTGGTATAGCTAGTCAAGGCAAGCTTTATATCTTTATCTCACAAGTTACAGTGAGATAAAAAACGCTGTGCCTTGTTTCTGCAAAGGCTGCGTGTTAACATAGCTATCTTGATGTCAAAGAACATCTCGGTTTTCCATAAGAATAGCTATGAGACCAAACACTTTGAAGCATTCAAGCAGAATATCCAGCTACATTATTTTTATAGGCTCAGGATTTACCAAGCAGATACTTCAGAACATAAGCTTGGCCTGCAGGGTAGGGATGAAGTGGGGGTTTTGTGGCAAGTTCATATTTGTACAGTTCTTCTCCCATCTTCTCCAACATACAGCAACTGTTCACAGCCCTAAAAAAGATGCACGAAATTCACTGTCTTGTCAGTTAACTCTCATTTATTTTCTGTTCCTTTTTTTTTTTTACACCCCACCACTTTTCCAGCATCCATGCTGTAGCTCTGTAAATAACCAACATGACAAAATGGCTTTTATACCCAGGCCTAGACCAATTAAGTTAATAGATGTAATTACATTAATTATACATAATATTGACTAGATTTAATTCCAGAGCATAGTGATCTTGGTAAAAGAAGTCCACTTGTTATCCACGTGACCAGTTCAAGATGAGCACATCACAGAATCACTGCATGGTTGAGGTTGGAAGGGACCTCTGGAGATCATCTGGTCCAACCCCCTTGCTTAAGCAGGACCACCCAGGCACAACTGCCCAGGACCATGTCCAGACGGCTTTTGATTCTCTCCAAGGATGGAGACTCCACAACTTCCCTGTGCCAGTGCTGGGTCACCCTCACAGTAATATGGAGACAGTTCATTCTGGAGAAGCATATATTGGCCCTATGGTCAAAGGACCAGTTCTGCTTCCAAAAGGCTATTCAGACCTACTGGAACCACAATGACAGATGTGACGAAGTTTTTTATGCCAAGTGGGACTTATTCCTAGTGTCCACTGGGAATTATGGATCTGCAGGGGTCAAACTGGTCAGCAGACACCTATATCTAGGGAAATGAGTGAAGCTTTTATCCTGTATTGTATGTCCACAGCTATTACTGTGCAAGCCTCTTAGCTGTCCTAAGGAGTTTCAGATTCCTACAGGTTTAGACAACTCTAGATCGCCTTCCACTATAAAGGCTGCTTAGGCACTTCAGACTCCGATATGCAGACAAACGTAGTTATTTCAGTCTTGACCTGAATCCCATCCCATCTCTGTTCACTGCTAGCTAAATGATTATTATTGACTACTCTGCGCTTAAGTGACTTACATTTCTAGCACTGACATAAAAATAAAAAGCTATTGTTGAGAGTTTTTAAAGGAAACACAGATTTAGCTTAGTTTCAGCTTTTACCTCTGCTTCAGAAAACTGAATTGCTACAGTATGTTTTCTAAATGCAAGTTTAGAGTAGACAGGGCTGTAGCTTAGGTAGTTATTAGCTGAGGTGATCCCTTGACATGTTACTAATTACTGAAGGTGGAATTAGCTGAAGTCCCCATATGCTACACAGACGTCCTACTAATGCTATTCCGGGTTCTGCAGAGCATTCCCTGGGCCAGGCAATTCAACGTTAAATGCTCCTGCATCTAGTTTGTTATTGGATCTAGATTTACTCATCTCAAAGCAGGGTCTACCTTGGCAAAACCATTGTGGACCACTGTGCTATACCCTGCTATGCCACATTACATGATATTGACCCTACTGTCTGCTGGGAAGTAGCATGACATGTGCCACAGCTTAGTGAAGAACTAAGCCATGGGGTCCATGACCTGCCCTGCAGGCTGTGAGGGTTTTCCATGAGGAACTCTGCAGCCACTGAAATGGTGGCAGTTGCTGAGCAGAAATGGCAGCACTATTTGTGTGTATTTTTGGAGAAATGGAGGTACGGAGCTCTCATTGCAGAAGGGCTAAGGAGGGGAGCCTCGCAATAATGTTTGATAGGTGGTTTGAGGCCACGCAAGCTTTGATTCCCTAGAAATTCCCGCTGCTGCTCAGCACATGTTGCTGGGGCCAGCAGCCAGCTTGCCCATCCAACACATGACATTGTCACGCAAAGCCTGTTAGACAAGATCCAGCATGTCTCACACACCCATACTACATACGGGCCCTTGCTTGGACCTGGACCACTCCTCTCCTCCTCAGGTTCAGTGGATGTGTGGGTGCAAGGGACAAGCTGGGGCTCAGCGTGAGCTCTGGCTGGCACGCAAGGGCAGACGAGGTGCACTCAGGGGGCTGATACTTCACCCCTCATCTCTCCCTCAGAACGTTCACCCACTTAAACATTTGAGCAAAGTTTTGCCTTGCTATAATAAGCAGATGTCTTCAGTGTTTACTTCTTGCCACTGCCAAATGTTTTTAACACCATCTTTCTGTTTTAAGTGAACTAAGGAGCTTATTTAGCCCTAATCAAATAACTGCAGATTTCCCAGACACAGAAAAGCTAGAATTCAGGGATTTCAGGCCATCTACAGAAACATCAACAAAACCTGAATTTCTTATTATTGAAATGATTGGTTTTATCTGAATGTCACTTCCCTGCATGTTAATTTTGATCTGGTTGGGAAAGTGAGCAGTTATTGAGGCTATTAAGCAAACGCTCCCTGAATCAAAACAATGGGCTAATTGCTTCTAGAAGCATATGCCTTTTATTATGCATGAATTAGTTACTAATTCACCCATCCTGCATTTTAATATTCAGCTAGCAAGCTCAGATTGGTTTTACAAAACTTTTGTGTTTTCCCAAATTGAGACCTTTGCTACTTACTGAAGAGTTCTAAACAGTAGATAAATATTTCATGAGATCTTGGGAAAAGCATCTTATTTTACACTTTTTAAAGAAAACTGTTTATTGAGCAGCAGAATGAAATCGGGAACTGAACCATGTTCTCCGCAAACCCAGCCTGGAGCCTAGGGGAAAAAAAAATATGTTGCTTTAATACATAGTGTAATTTGCTGGTGTCAGAAGTGGAAAGGCTGCAAGAGCCTCAAGCCAGCTGACTCCAATTACTTCCCCCTGCAGAGAAGGGGATGCATTTATCGGTGACTCACAGGGTGCATGCAAAAGAAATGAGCCATGTCTGTAACCGGGAGGAAGAGTAGGAGGAAAGGGGCAGGAGGTTAAGGGAAATCCTGTCTCACTACATCTATGGGGCTGCAAAAATCGACGGCAGAAGCTGGGTCTGGTGAAGCAGGGGAGTGGATGGCTAGGAGTGACAATCTCCATTTGCTTTTATATGAAGATATTGTGTTCAGTGTTAGAGAAAAGCAGCTGTAAATTTCCTTATCATTGTCACATAAATGCATGACAGCAGTAGTAAAGGGCAGGAGATTAGTAAACCCTGACTTTTTGCAGGGAGTCAACCCCCCAGAAACCTCCTGCTGCAGCTTCTTCACTGGAAAACAGTTAATCCCATGAAGAGTTCAGCAGCAATAAGAGAAAATGCAGCTAGTGTCTCCAGGTACCTCTGGTAACTCCCACCGGGAATAAAAGGCAGGAGATGACAATACCCAGGGCCAGAGGAGGGCTGGGTGACACAAGTCCCTCTCAGCACCGCAGGTGGAGGCAGCTCAGGTGCTCCCGCTGTGCCGTGGGGCAGCAGCAGCGCTTGTGTAGGGCATCCTGTCTTCTCCATCATGGGGATGTAGGGCATGGGGGCATGGTCTTGCCCCAAAACAGCCTCGTGGATGTGACCTGCTCCATCTGCAACACTGACCACCAACACATGGATCATCCCTCCGCTAGTCCACAGGGCCATCGTCTCTCCAGAGCTGTGCTTTACTGTAGTCACAGGGCACTGGGGAACTGCCTTGGGCATTTATTATGAGGGAAGAATATTGAGATCTAATGAAGCAAAATACGGAATTTAGGATACAGCCAGATAACAACTGGGGAAACCTGACAATGATATTTTGTCCCTGTTATGGGGCCTTGAAGATAATTTATTTTTTTATTTTTAATGTGTGTGCTTTGTACTATGTGTTCCTCTCTCAGAGGTGATTTAAATCTTAGCAGGTGTTTCCCTTTATTAAAGTGGTATTGAAATCTCCTCAAGCCATTTTGCAAAGTTTCTGGTTACAGATTTTTAGGAACTGTGAACGTTATGTTCCTGTGTCATCTCCTCGGAACAGGATGTTTGATAAATCACAACTGCAACTTTTTGTCTTTCTATTTTTTCCTGAAGCCTAATGGAAGGTTGCAGGAGTCCCTGAAAGATCACAGGCACTGGGGAGAAGCAGAGTGCTTCCTTCGCAGAGCAGGCAGAGGAGACTTGAACACTACCACTTCACCTACATCCAAGGTGGCCTCCCACAGGGCACAGCATTCCCAGTGTCATTTCTGTGCCCGGCCACCACCAGCGCTGCTGACTGGCACCAGCTGCTGTCCATGCAGAGGACAAGTGTTACATACCTGAACAATGTACTTAAAGTCGCATGGATGCTTAAGGATTTGCTGTAGCAGGACCTCTCCCTTGAGGGCACAGTGCCATGTGATGAGTCCTTCAGTGAAAGAGCCAGTTTAGGAAAGTCCTGCCCAAACCCCAGCACGGTGTCCTGTCCACACCCTCTGCCAGAGGTTGCCCCCTTGGTTACACCAACCCAACATTTGTGTGATGACACTGTAAGTCAGATCTCTGAAACTACCTACCTTTTCAGAAGTACTTTTTGGGGTGATGTTACCTCGCAGAGGTGGGCTGTGCAAAAGATGGGCATCCTTTAATACAGCTGCCCAAAAGCTAGCGATTTTGTGTATTCTGAAACTTCAGCACCTCCTCTCTAGTTAATGGAGAGAAACAGCCCCTCCAAAGGGAGACCCAGCCCTGTGCCTTGGGATGAGTCAACCTCTGGAGATGCCTGCTTCTGTCCACTAACATAACCAGCATGACTGGTGTCCACTGATATCTGACCATGGCTGGGCGAGATAACGTCCACCCGGGTGTTTTTGGAGGGGCAACAGAGGATGGAGCTGCACCCAGTAACAGACATGAGCCATTCGGTCTGATGTTGGTGCAACTTCTCCTTCAGGTGTTGGCATAGGCGTAACCTCGGTCAGCTTTAAGGGCACAAATCTCAGCTGGAGCACTACAGCTATAGAAGGTCTTGTCTGCAGCAGAAAGTGGCGTGCAGCCCGCGACTGGGGAAGGAGGGTCTCTGGTACTAACGCAGTCCGGTCGCGTTGTGTGTGGGTGTCTTACTGCGCTCTTCAGCTGGTGCTGCCTCTGGGTCCCTCTCCTTCAGATGATGGCATCGAAGAACGGGAGTGTCTCTTCAGCAGAGGATGCCCCAATACTCACAAATTGTTCCACATCCAAACAAGGGATGACATTTTGAAATTTCCCAAGAAAAACGAGTGCAAAATATTGTAGTTGGGATCAGTGGAAAAAATATACTCTAAATATATCCCTTCAAATTTTATATTGCAGGAAAAATGCCACATGCTTAATAGGAAATATGTGTATGCTATTAAAATTAACATTTCAATCTAATAGTCTAGATTGCAGTCTAGTATCCTAATGCATTGAGAGAGCTGCAATGAAGTGTTTTGGCTTCTCATTGAAAATATTAGAGAAATTGATTTGTTGCCATAAAACATTGTTTCAATTAAACAACATTTTTCATTGCAAGCTGGTTCTTAAAGAATTTTCAGGCAGCTCTATCTGTGACAAAAAGAATGTATGGATTACAGATGCTGCTGCTGGTCTGAATTTGTCTCCTATATAAACACATTTCCTTTACCATGCTGCATTTGCAGATAAATCTTTTTTCCTAATATAAAATAAGGGAGAAAAAAATTCAGATTAAGAGAGATGATTTTAATGTTGGAACTGTTAGAAAATAGATTGATGTGTTGTCAGAGTGAAAAAGAGACCCAGAGAGTGAAAGCTAGGGCTGAAAATGTCAGACTTAAAATAAATCTAGCCAGGCAAGTTGAATTTCAAATTGTTCCATAATGCTACAGTGACACTCTGAGCAATAATTAAGTTCTCTATTGTTTGCATTCAGTGAAGAATCTTTTAATATCCTTCAATTTATCATTCTAAAACTGAGTAGCAATATAATTCTCTCCATTCTAAATAGAGCTGTAATTGTTAAAGAAATGGTAAAATGCATTAGTAATTCACTCCGAACTGCTGGCATCGTTATTCTTGGGACATGGTTTGGTATTTGTTGATGAGACACTAAGATTATTTCGTTAAGAGGCAAAATCTGAAGGATTACTAAACAGCAAGCAGAACAGAGAGCCTCAGGCCTCCCAATGAGGAGGTTTGGGGTCTCTTTACCCTCGGACACAGGGTGTTTCAGGGTCAAGGTCTGCTCTTGGCTACGCTGGTGGATGACTGTTTATTTTAGTAGGGTTATCCCCAGCACACATTGGTGTAGATAACAGCAGAACTGGGCCCTTGCAGCAGCACACTTCTGGTTGCACGCTGCGTGCCGCTCGGGCTTTGTGCTGTTTGGAGCTTGTTCCCCAGCCTGGCCAGGTGCGATTGGCGACTCTCCATCATGGCAGCTGGTGGGATGGAGTCACCCTCACCCAAATTTACACCTCAAGTTTTAAGTTTTAAATTTTAAGTTTGCCCCAAAGCTTACAACTTTCTCAGGTTTTAGGGCTCCAACGTAAAGGTACAGCACTTCTTCAAAGAAGCAGATACTCAAGTTAAACAGCTGCTGACAATTCCTAATTCAGTTGTTTTGGACCAAGTGAGAAGGTCATCATCTCTACAGCAAACCATTCTTTCACTGCTAAAATTCACTCTCTCTTAATGCATACAGATGAGGCATGTCATTTTAAGCATCCTCAGAGGAGCAAGTCTCCTTTGTCCCTCCTCTTCCTGAGCTTCACCAGTTTCTGCTGCAGAGACCTCCTGGCAGGTTTTGTCATTAATCACCATGCAGTGTCTACAGCATCAGGAGGACCCTTTTCAGCTCTAGGGTGCAGGCAGTCTAGATACAAAACCCTTTAAGCTGAGAACTAATGCATCACCTGCAGGATGGGCTGGTGAATGACCGCATGATGACAAGTATCCCAGAACAAGGCAGGGAAAAAATGTGAGGATGAAAAAATCAGGAGGAGCTGGTGCCTCCCAGATGTAAAGGATGCAGGCAATCCACTGATGCACGAGGCAGGGACTCCTCCCAAGTTCCCACAGTGTTATTTCTTCCTCAGAAAGTGGCTGCGTGCAGAGAGGTGCCCACCACCCCATTTCACACCCTGGGGAGCTGAGCCAGAGGCCGAAAGCTGTAGGATCTCTGTCCTCAGGAGGGTCCCCGTGGTGAAGGCTGCTCTCTGAACAGGCAGTGCACAGGAGGAAGGGGAGCCACAGCGCTGCCATCCCACAGCATGTACGCACTGGTCTTCTCCTGGCCATAAAGTGGTCTACAGGCAAACTTTCAATGAGTATCTCAAGAGACATGGCCTTCAGAAAGCACCTGTGTGTGGAGAGGTGGTAGAAGAGAAAAATCATGGACCGACGAGTGGTGCAGGCAGCTGCCAAAATGTGAGATATGTAAAAACACGAACTATGGAGACATGGTTAAGAAAAAACATAATCTTGTTTAGTACAGGGTTCAGTGAGTTGCAGACAAGGATCTTTGCTTTCCTCACTTGGGAAGGAGAACATAAAAAGAACTGAATTTCTCACAATGAAGCAAGGCAGCAAAGGATTATTTTGCCTTATTACCCTGTCCCCTTCCTCTCCCCTTTATCCTTCATGAGTCATCACTCACGGAATCACAGAATTTTCAGAGTTGGAAGGAACCTCTAGAGATCATCTAGTCCAACTCTCCTGCCAAAGCAGGATTGCCTAGAGCACATTACTCAGGACTGCATCCAGGCGGGTCTTGAAAATCTCCAGAGAAGGGGACTCCACAACCTCCCTGGGCAGCCTGTGCCAGTGCTCTGTCACCCGAACCGTAAAGAAGTTTTTCCGTGTATTTGAACAGAACTTCCTATGTTCCAACTTATGCCCATTGCCCCTCATCCTGTCATTGGGAACCACTGAAAAGAGTCTGTCTCCATCCTGCTTCAACCCACCCTTTAGATACTTGTACGCCATAATAAGGTCTCCCCTCAGCCTTCTCTTCTCCAGGCTAAAGAGTCCCAGTTCCCTCAGCCTCTCCTCATAAGGGAGATGCTCCAATCCCTCAGTCATCTTAGTTGCCCTACACTGGACTTGTCCCAGTGTCAGTGATCTGGTAGTGAAAACCACATTCTGTTGCTGGGGTAAGCCCAAGGCAATGGTCCTCAATGGACCAAGATCTCCTCTGAGCCCAGTGGGCAGAGCAGGAAATGCTCTAAATTCCCTGATATCCAGACTCTTTGGACACTGTGCTTCCAAACTCAAGCTCCCATTTCTAAGCCATCTCACTCGTTTCTTTGGCTTTTTTCAGGAGGGAATCTGGTATTGTAGAAAGAAAAAAAAACCAAAAAACCAACCAACCCAACCAACAACAACAACAACAACAAAAACAACCAAGAAATGGACCCAGGATTTTGGGTTCTTTCTCTTTAATTCCACACAAGTTGCCAGAGATACCAATTAATGAGACCAGGGACTCCAACCATTACCATTCTTCTTTCTCATTCTTGTGGCTTAAAATATGAAGTGCACTCGTATTTATTATAAATCTTCAGCTGCTTCTGAATAACCGTGCAGTTTAAGGACACAAGCAGCACAGGTGGATAAGAAGCAATTTCCCCTCGTACATTCACAGTACCACAGGTTTCTCAATCTCAGCGGTATCAGAAAGCTAACTATTCCACCAGTTTCAAAAGCTGATTTATTACTGTCTCAGAAAGAGAAGCAGCATAGTTAAAAATGCACAGTAATTTGCTGCTCTTATGATCAATCAACCACAGCCAGCACTGGCTGCTACAGTGACAGGATAAAAACACGAGCCTGCCCGCTGCACCAGCTCCAGGATTGCGTGCTGCGATCTCATCAGCCTGGAGACAAGCGTGAACATTGCCAGCCGGTGTCCCCATGGAGTCTGAAAAGATCCAGCAAAGAGTAGCTGCTAACCCAGAGGCAAGCAGAGAAGTATTTAACGCTTTCTTAATAACCTTCAGAGATGCTCAGATGAAGTGGAGGTTTAAATCCTGCAAGAAAGGGCAGCTGGGAGCTGTTAAGATGAGAAGATATTGACTTAGAGGGACCAAGAGAACTGTCTTTGTTGTGAGCGATTTACAGAAGGTGGTGGTGGGGAAAGGGGCCAGGTTTTCTGCTGTTCTTGTTTATCCCGGGGGATGTGGGTTGAGACAGTGCTGTGTAGCTTTGCCCAGCCACCACCACTGTGGATCCCTGATCCTCAGGGTCACAGAGCCCGTATTTCCCAGGGCTTTTTCATTCCAAAGGGACATCTGAATTAAGGGACCACCCTCATCATGGCTTTCTGCACATGACAAAACTGAGTTGTGTTAGTGTGAAAAGTCACTTGGTATCTAACATAGGTCACAAATGCCATTAACCCTCTAGTTCAAACTGTAGTCAGATCTCCTAAGCGAGATGCCCTCAGATGATAGGCTGGAACCATAAAGATACTTTTAACGAAGACGATCTGCCAACTGTCATATAGTATGCCATATATGTCAAACAGTGCTAAGCTGTTTCATGGCTTTCTTCTCTAAACCTGCCTTCCCAACAAAGATGTAAAATCCCTTGCATGGAGTCTGATTCATTGACTTCATCTATATTGATGAACTAAATGCTAGAGCCCCTCTCCTACCCCTAAGGTCAACAGACACAGTTGGTTGGCAACCTTATTATTAAAAAAATGTTCTGAGACCCCATCCCAGTTGCCCACTGGGAGAAGTCCCTGGTTTAAGCTACTGTGGTGATCATGCCTAGGAATCCTTTGGGAGAGTTATAGTTGGCCTGGGATTAAATCATACCACGTTTTTCAGTGTAAACTCACAAATCATACCACGTTTTTCAGTGTAAACCCATAAACGATTAAGCTTGAGCACCTGCACCTACTTAATTTAATAGTCTAGAGGTAGTCCATCGTAAGTCAATAGTAACTAGCATGCGTCTGTGAAATCATACTCAGTGGGAGCTTTGGTACAAAACTACTAAGAAATACTCTGGTAAGGGATCCTTTAGTGTTTTAGAAAGTTGCAATAAATCCAAAATATAGCATGTAAAACCCTCCTTTACACCTCATGTTTTCAGTGTGAGCCTCATCAAATCTGTAGCAGTTACCTTATCCTTTACTCTGAAATGAGTTTACTGTGAAACAATGGTCTTAGAGTCATCTTTCTGTATTATGAGAAGCAACTGAACACAAGGACCACTACTCCCAAATGCTCAAAACTAGCTAATGAGTTGTCCCTATGCAGTCTAGGGGCAATAGTCTCATATGGCAGCTCGGCTTCTCTTTCTGTCACCTCTGGGTCTTCCCAAAGGTTGAGAAAGAGAAAGAGGAAGAGGAAACTTCAAATATTATTGTACATTCTCAAGGAAATTTTTAAATATGGAAAATTCAAGGGAGGCATACTGTTGATTTTTCGTGGTTTAGTCTTTTGTTGGATTTATAATAGTTATTGGTTAATGCATAATATTCTCTGCATAGGTACCAAAGTGCCATGGTGATGGCTGTGGCGTAGGAGCTGAGACAAGGAAAATGAATTTGAGGCTGTGGCAGACTGAAAGGTCTGTTAATCTGCAGAAAAATTATATCCTTGCTAAAATAAGTATCGTAACCGTGACATCCTTGCAACAGGGATAACATTATCCATCCTTCCATGAACCTGTAGGTTAGTGAAAAACCTTCAGGGCGGACATACTTCTCAGTTCAGCTCCAGCTTTTAGAGTGTTTGTGTATAATAACTGAATAGTTACTGGTGAACTCTCAACAAAACACCTAATCAGTGTCACAACTGCGTTTGTATTATCTCAGAACAATCTCCCCAAAAGCAGACATCCTCTGCTTTTGCACAAGTAAAGGAGACATTTCTCTAAACTGCAGCAACTTGACTGCATGATTTCATTCATCTCTGTATTCCAGATGAATTAAGTCTAGACTACCAGTCACAGGGTAGGGGAGAATTTGCCTCATGCAATTAACTACATTTAAAAAGTGAGTGTAGACATTAGGACTAAACAGCAGGAAAAGGCTCTTACTCAGACTATGTAACAAAGGGCAATCATATTTGTGATTCGAGTTTCTTGTCTCTGACTTCATGAGTCAGCTTCGCCATTACTATTACCAGACAGACCAATGAAAATTTTTAATTTTGAGCAGCTCACTTCTCCTTCACTTTATGCTGAATTGGACTCCCCTGAAAGATGTATCTTTAATTTGATTAAGCATTACCAAATGAGGTCTCAGGGTTCACCCATGCAGGTGGTATTAGAGCCAGCTGATTTTAACCAGAGTTTATAAGGGGCTTGACCCTTAACTCTGTTACAGTAGTGCCAGCTGATGGTGGATGTGGTTTTGTTGGGAGCATTTAGATTCTCCACATGATCATTGCTTCAGATCCAACCAGACTCAATTTACAGACTCTGCTTGTCCCTAGGAAAGCTATGCTTATTTTGCTGAGCAAGAGGTCTGAGTATTCAAAAACATTCCCTGGGGTGTGAGTGAGGGGCTATTTGGCAGGTATGAAAGTGGCAGCCTGGGAGCCAAATTCTGTAAAAGTTTTGAATCTAAATGTTCTCTCAAGCCTCTGATTTCCAGGAGTCCTTTCACACACAACTGTAAGTGAAAAATATTTTGCAAAGGAGTACAGGGAAAAAAAAATCCTACCACGATGTTCACGCTTCTTTTATTAAGCAGAAGTGTTACCCTGCAAGGATTGGATTCTGCTGTCATCCTTTTTTTTCCCCATTAAATATTATGACTTCTGTGAATGTCCTAACTCAAGTCCCTCTGATTTCATAGGAAACTAACTTCAGTGGAGCCATTACAGAGAGCAATGTAATAAGCAAAGCTGAGGCTTCAAAGTCTGTATTTAATTTAGTGTCTTAATAACTTTGCTTTGCTGTGGAAACTGAGGACAAAGATCTCAGTCTAAATAAAATCTTCCCTTAACGTTTCTATGCCAAATCAAAATCAACCAGGCCAGTTTAATCAATGAAAAGCAGACTGATGGGAGTGGCTAAAACAAAGAGCTTATAGACATTCATCTTCTACAACTCAGAGAAACAGGAAAGTGTACGGTGACCATGCAGGGAATGCTTTGGCAGATATATTCCGGCAGGAATGGTAAAGCAGGAAAGGAGACAGAAAGATGTGGTACAAAACAAAGAAAATACCACATACAAATGTTTGATATTGCACCTTATTTAGACTGAACCACCTCTTAAAACACAGTTTCTTTATATCGATTTTATTTGAAAGTCTTTAGCACTTCCCATAACAGGTCTTTTTTTTTAATGCAGCTAAGTAACTATATTGCGCAAATCCCTAGGAGAGCTGAAAAATAGCAATGTCTGGACTGAGTCATTAAAATCATTTTATTGTTTGTGCCTTGTAATGCCTTTCTGCCGGCCTGAAACCCCAGGTATCTCAGCAGCTCAATCATATCAGCTTTAAAGAACCTCTGTAAGCTGCTGAAAGCATCTTGGCTGTCCAGCAAGAAGCTACCATCAAAGGTATTTGCTCCTGAGGTACTACGAGAGTTCACTGCACATGAGCTGAACTAAGGGTGCTAAAACCTGCTAGGATGTAAAACAAAACACTTGTAAGCTCAGAGTAAATTGTACTGCCTATGCTGATACCCAGGCAGATTGTACAACGTGTGTGATCCTCACAGCCAGATTGCTGTTAAAAACAGCACACAAGTGCTGGCAGCTGCATCAAGTGCTGCAGAGCAGGAATTAAGTAGGCAGAAGAAGGTTGGGCTGGTTCATCCCTTCTCCCACGTTCTTTGAAGGGGCAGAATCTGTCCCTGAGGGTCACCATGGCCAGAATGCCACGTTGCCTCACAAGATAGGACAGCCACTTTTCTATGTGCTGTGGGAAAGAGATGTTTGATCCAAGTGACTAGAGGGATATGTGTTCCTAAGTCATTTGGGACACACCTAAGGTCCTTACATGCATTTTGGAGACATCCCATTCATGGGACAATCTGATAAAACTCAGCAATATGCTGTAAAACCCTTCACAGAAACCATCATGACCAGCTCTCAAAGGAGTGTTTGCCATCAGTCCTACCTCAGCCATTGCAGCCATGGCGTAACTGAAAGGACATCCGGGAGAATGCCTGGCAGCCTATGAGTACTGCCAGAGGGATTTTACCCTGGGATGGAGGAGAAGCATTTCCACTATTTCTCAGCTTACACAGCTGGATTGGCACATCTGGCCTAATGTCTTCGAGCAAACTTCTTGCCATCTCACATGCCTTGCATGGAAACCAAATCCAAAGAAAAATATTTGGTCTTCTGTTTCTACGTATGTGTGAATAACAGAGGAGATCTATGCACTGTACAGTTTGCTGCATATGTCATCCTACCACACAGCTGGCTCAAAGACCTGGTCTGAAACAGAAGTGGAAAAAACCGGACAGGCATAAGACTAAATAAGTCACTCTGAGGCAGGGAACAGCAACCCGACCATTGGTTAGAAAGATACTATTTTCAGCTACCAGCTATAATTAAACAACTCATTTTCCTGAGGCAGAAGATCACAAGCTTCCTCTACAGAAAAAGGTTTTGGTTTTTAATTAAGTTGCCAAGGAGCTGCTCTCACAGCCAAGCCTGAGATATCTTGAGCTTGTGAGATCAGTCTGAGGTGGTTAGATATGTCCACATTTATGAGAAAAACTATAAACCTTAATGAAGACTTAAATGGGCAGCCTTTTAGACATCTAACCTCTTTTCTCTTCTTGCTATGTATCTTTAGACAAAAAAAGCAGCATAGCTATTTGAGTAGCAATGCTTTGAATTACCATGGTCTGCCGTGAGTCTCTCTCCCCCAGAGGGCATTTTCCCAGTGGTGAGGAGCTCACCAGGAGCACAGGCAAGGGGCAGGGCCCCAAGGAAGCTGGAGGGGTCTGGGAGGAAAGAGACATGGGATTGCAGTCAAGAAGGACCACAATTGGAGGTCCATCCTTGGGAAGGGCCTCTCCGCATTGCCTGTCCTGCTGGGACCAGCTCTCCTGTGCAGCATCTCCCGTCACTTGGGGCAGCAACCTTGCATCTCCCTGCCACCTCCTCTCTCCAAGGATCAGGAGCCCACAGGCACCCCTGGACAAGATACAACACAAAGCAGGGCCATACCCCACAGAGCTGCATTTGGGCAGGATATTGCAGGCAAACAGGGAGGTCAAAGGAAGAGACAGAGACAAATGCTGCTGCACAAACCCAGTGTCACAGGTTTCTGCTGAGATGATGTTATTTTCTCTCCCTCTCCCTACTCCTACCCTTCATTATTTACTCTTCTTTTATTGTTCAGATCTCTATAACTGCACTATTCTCTAAAGCACTTGTCTAATAGTCAGTGAGCTAAACAAAGCCGTGTTATTGCAGCGTAGTACTGCTGCCTTGAGCAGAGCTCCGCAGCAAGTTCAGAAAAGATGGGCTCTCTTATGCCCCAGCAATTCTTCCTTTTCCAGTAATGTTTAAAGTATATAATTACGTGCCAGATAACGAGCTACCTTAGTTGATATTTGAGAAATGACAGTGTTACGCTTCCTTGCGTGCTCCTGCAAGAAAGGCAGCATTTCTGTGAAAGCAACATGCTGTAATGCAGCTCGGCACTGCTCCAGCCGAGGGGGGCCACTGGGATCACCTCCGAACGCTGCTCAAAGCCCTGCTGCGCGGCACGGGGGGCTGAGCGAAAGTTAGAAGCACGTTTAGAGTTGTCATGTAGGCTCTGGTTGGTGAGGGTCAGGGAGGAGAGTCTTTCCTACCTAGAGAGTAGGTTTGCACAAGGTATGGAGAACATAACTAAATGGAACTGAAACACTTCTGTCTGGAATTACCAAAAATTCTTCGTTTTTCTAAATGCATTCCCAGTAAGGACAGAAATGTCTCCCCTAATTATTTCCAAGAACCCCCTTGTTTTTCCAAGGAAGAAAACAGCATTCCCTAAAAAATACACTGCCTTCCAACCCCCAAATAAACCTTTACCCTTTACTCATAATCCAATCAGTCCCCCTGCTTCACTTGATATACTTTTCCATCCTGTTACCTCCCATGTCCCTTCCAATATCACCATCTTATAGCTATTGTTTCCCGATAGCAATGGTAAGGAAACGAAAGTCACCAAAAGTGATGACAGCAGTCAATGCATCCAACAATCTATATGGGATAGGGGGAAAGGAGGGTTTTTTGTATTTGACAGGAGGAAAGGAGGGCTTTTTGGGTTCTCCTTACTTTAGGTACCCTGAATCCTCCACTGGGTCTGCCCACAGGCACCTTGTGACTGGGAAAATTCAAAACTTGGACCTTGCGGGTGAGACATAATTATCAGGCTTTGTGTGATTTTGCTCATATTAGAAACTTAAAACTCCAGAGAGAACAGCACTTGTATCTCTTAATTTGTCTCCTTTTATGTCTTATACCTGTGTATATATAGGTTTCCTTCTATGGCAGCAACATTAATCACCAGAAAAAAAATGCTGCAAAAAGAAAAGGCATTTATTTTCTTGTAAACCTTTTACACACAACTGTCTCCCCCTTGGCACTCTATTAGGAAGTGGGACAGCTTCAGTTATCTAATAACCCCGGTGTAGTCTGTGCATTCCTTTGAGGTTGTGTCTTTCTAATACTTTCTATCTCTAAATAAAACACCAAAGAAATTCAGCATATAAAGTGCATCCAGTCACCACCTGATTTTTAATGCTCCATTTCTGAAGAGTCTTTTCTGCCCCATGGATTTTTAAATACACGTTGGTATTGTGTGTCTGGAAAAAGAGATGGCTCAGTGACAGCTAAAACCACTTAGGCAGTCATTTCCCTCCAGACACAGAAAGCTTGTGCAAAGCTTGCAAAGCATTGCCCTGCACCTACCAATGGTAAAAAGCCAGGGAATTAAGTGGGATTCCCCAGCCGGGAGCTTATTTAGAAAGGAGGAAAAACAATGACATTTAAATCCTTAAAAATGAGAGGACTACCTGGGTCAGATGTTCCTGTCATCCAGCAACTTGTCTCCAGACAGATGATGGGTGGACAGGATTGAGGTGTGTATACATTTGATATTCACGCAGAATCTTTCAGGTAGATGTTTATGGACTTCCTGAGCCAGAGGTTACATTCAGATGACTGTGTTTAGTAGCTCCTGATGGAGCTGTCCTCACCTACTGTGTATAATCACCTTCTGAACTCATTTCCACTTGCTGTGCCCATGATGTTCTGCAGCAATGAGTTCCACAACTCTAACTGTGCTGCAGGAAGACACCTCTGCACAAGCCACCTGGAAACCTCACAGGAATGACCACTAATTCTTGTAGCATACCGCTCACCTCCCTTCACTTGTATCTTTCTATTCTCTATTACTGCCATATCTTGTGAGATTAAGGGAACATTTGACTCAGCTCAGTGACACCAGCTGCAGCCTGTGTTTGACGTGTGGGGACACCACCAATTCCTACAGCATCTAAATGATTATCTCTGTTTAGTNTTTTTTTTTTTTTTTTTTTTTTAGTAATTCCAGATGTTCCCTTTGCCTTTGAACCTGAATATTAGCTCTTTCCTGAGCGTTAATAGCTAAGGTGTTCAAGGCCAGGCTGGATGGGGCTTTGAGCAACCTGGTCTAGTGGGAGGTGTCCCTGCCTATGGCAGGGGGGTTGGAACTCAATGATCTTCAAGGTCCCTTCCAACCTAAACCATTCTATGTTTCTATGATTCTAAGTCAGGGTCCATCGCTGTGTATATCTTCAGCGAGGGTCATTTCCTCCCCTGCGCATTACTTGCAGTCGCTGATGCAGAAATTCACCTGCCATTTTCCATTCAGTATCTTGAAGTCCTCACTGCAAGAAGAGGTCTAGACACCAAATCAAAAAAATTTAAATTGAAAACAACCCCAATTTGTCAGCTGAAGTGGTGAAAATGAGAGAAATGGTAGGATGACTGCACACGGCTGTACAGAGCCTCATCTCTGAAGAAGCTGCCGTTCTGCTGCCTACTTGGTAGCATCATTTTCAAACCCCTTTTTCTTACCAGAGATTAAATTTTCCACCCTGCAAAGGATCAATGTTCATATACTTCTCAGGTTCTTAACACAGGCCTTAAGAGGGGCTTAAGTAGTGCTTAAATTTTATACTGATCTCAAGAGAGGGAGCATTCAGTAAAGCCCATATTTGCTCAAGAAACTAGAAACTTCTGGAAGAAACCCCTTTTCTGTTTAAGACAGAGGGCACCAGCCCGATGGAGGGTCTGGCTGACACCACAGACGGTGCCCGATTGCTGTAAGTGACCTCCATACCTGCGACCTGGCAAATGGCTCACAGAGGTGACATCCTGCCAAGGCTGTCACCGCAGGAGCTCTAGGAGCTGAGCATAACCCTGCGCTTTCAAAGAAGGGAAATAAATACAAAAGCAGCCGCATTTCTGAGCCACCCTAGAGTGAATAATAGCCAGATGCATTTTGCTGTGCATGTTAGTTAAATTATTTTTTAAAATGATACTGGAAGATATAATGCTATACACAGCAGAACCAGGAAGAAGAAAAAGAAAATGTTTCTGCGAACAAGTATAAATCCCAGGAACTACAGATTCTGACAGCTGTAATGGCAATAAATTTTTAAGATGGCTTTAGAAGGTAGAGTCTCTACATGTGGAAGTCAGGTTCTATTTAATTATTAAGGTCTCTGTGGAGTAAAAAGAAAATGGAGAGATCAACCAGATATTTAACATTGCGTAGGCACTGGGACATAAAACATACGCAATAAAATAAATTTAATCCTCTGTGTATGCACATGCACTTATATGTATGCTCACATGCATTAGCAAGCCTATAAACAGTGTACATTCACATCCTATAAACAAAGCATTTCACTTTATAGCTTGTGCTGGCAATGTACTTTCCTATCATTAGTGTTCAGCACTCAGGCACTTCTGGGCAAGGAAATTAATAGTCAACAGGTCACAGATCATGCCCAGGCACGTAACTAAGCCTTATGCTTTCCATATATAAGGGAACACTTGTTACAGAAAACTGTACTTAGTCTGGGCCACAGGAATTTAATGACATTTGTATCTTGATGACCACTGGTAAATGTTTTTTTCTATATAGTTTGTAAAAGTATTAGGACTATTAATTAGATCTCAGAATAATGTCTGGTAATTGATCTATGTTACAGCTTTAGAAGGCAATTTTGTGCACATAGTTAAATATAAAAAGACTAAAACAATACTTAATATGTAGGATTCCATTTGCAGAACTATTTAACTGTACCATATGAGTTTGTGTTTTACTTTTTGAGGTTGACAATGAAGGAGCAGGTTTCATTTTGGCCAGAGGTGAAGTGCTGTAATGCACTTCTTCCTGCTCTTCCACTGTACTGTTCTATTCCACTGAACTTAGGCATTCTAAAATATTTCATTCCATTATGACTAATTATATTAATATTATACAAATATTTATATGGAAAACTTCTAAATGAGAATAAGCAAAAAGGATGCTTTTGTTCAGAATTTAATTTAGCTTCTTTCTAGCAAAATAAATTGAAAGTTTTCACTTTTCCTTTTTGTTTACATATTACTCATTTCAGACTTTGAAATTAAAAAAAATGTAGGTTTAGCCCATTCTAGCTATTTTTTATTAAATCTTTTAACATACATGCTTATTTGACTAGATCTAAATGAGCTGAATCAACTAAAAGATGGGAGATCTAAGGAGACTGTTTCCCTGAATTTAATTAGACAGAGAGGTCTAATTCCTCTCGAGGTCTTCAGAAACATCCTCCTCTCCACTACGTCCTTTCTGGAGTGACTTCACTAGACTTCTATGCTGTAGGTACAATTTAAATGACCAGATTACACAGGACACTCAAAGCCCACAATAATAGAGCGTCCAAATCTTAATGACTGGAAAGTAATGGAGCAGTACTTATTCCAGATGCTTGTACAGAAATGCATTAGAAATTTTAGAGAAATAATATTCACCTATATTTCCTCTCATTTATACCCAGAACTTGTTGCATCAGCTCAGCAGCAATTAGCCCTCGCTAATTACCTATGCTTCCCCCCTGCTGCTATGAGAAGAGGATCACTGCAGTCTCTGAATAAATGGGTTTCAGCCACACCTTAGACTGTGGGCTTGACACCCAGGGTATGGTTCAATAATCCTGTGCTATGGGAGTCAGTTTTCATATGTGTGTGGATTGTGTACGTGCAAAGGTATTTAGATGTTCATCAGGACTTCCGAAAGCATCTAAATGCTTGAACTGTCAGGAGTTCATTCCTGGTACCCAACAGCTCCTACACAACCTTCATGGCACTCAACTGCCTTGTTAGGCGCTTAAATACTTGTTAAAAACTGGCGCCAAAACTTTACTAAGGACAATTTTGGCTCAGAACTTGTTTTTCAGCCATTCAGTTTAACATGATTATTTTCCCTGTATTGAAAAAAATGGCTGATGCAGCTTCCCAAAGTACTGCTAGAGGTGAGACCCCATTCTTGTGATGAGCCGCCAGCCCGAACACTGGAAGTGATGTTGTAGCGTTAACATAACTTCAAATGCCAACCAGAAATAGCCCAAACTCATTTATGCTGGGCTCACCCTAAAATTTCTGACTACTACTAAAATAGACTTCCCCCTTAAAGTGCACTGGGAGATAGTATTTACCAAGGATGTTTTGGGGTTTTTTCCACTGCATAGGAGTTTTGCCCCAGTGAGACCACCGAGAGCTCTCTCATCAGTAAGGCACGAGCAAAGCATGAGGCTCTAACTCATATTTGCAGGTGGCTTTAACCAGGATGGCTGAAAGAGTCATTGCCCTGCTGCTGGGAACACAGGCAGTAAATGCAGCTGGAGCACAGACAGGCAGGGATGCAACAGCTACCAGACTTCAGAGGCATCGCTAAGGGGAGGTTTTTAAAAGCAAAATTCCTCAGAACAAGCAAAAAGTCCAGAACGGGAATGCGTCTTGTAAGTGGCATGGACCAGCTCCCTCTCTTGCTGTCCACTGTGATGAAAAGCTGGTGAGAAATCATAGAATCATAGAATGGTTTAGGTTGGAAAGGACCTTGAAGATCATCGAGTTCCAACCCCCCTGCCATAGGCAGGGACACCTCCCACTAGACCAGGTTGCCCAAGGCCACGTCCAGCCTGGCCTTGAACACCTCCAGGGATGGGGACTCAACAACCTCTCTGGGCAACCTGTTCCAGTGCCTCACCACCCTCAAAGTGAAAAACTTCTTCCTAATGTTCAATCTAAACCTGCCCTCTTCCAGTTTGAAGCCATTCCCCCTTGTCCTGTCACTACATGCCCTAGTAAAAAGTCCTTCCCCAGCTCTCCTGTAGGCCCCCTTTAGGTACTGAAAGGCCGCAATAAGATCTCCCCAGAGCCTTCTCTTCTCCAGGCTGAACAGCCCCAACTCTTTCAGCCTCTCCTCATAGGAGAGGTGCTCCAGCCCTCGAATCATCCTCGTGGCCCTCCTCTGGACACGGTCCAGCAGGTCCATGTCCTTCTTATGTTGGGGACTCCAGAGCTGGACGCAGTACTCCAGGTGGGGTCTCACGAGAGTGGAGTAGAGGGGCAGAATCACCTCCCTCACCCTGCTGGCCACACTTCTTTTGATGCAGCCCAGGATGCGGTTGGCCTTCTGGGCTGCGATCGCACATTGCTGGCTCATGTTGAGCTTCTCGTCAATTAGCACACCCAGGTCCGCACAATGCATGGAGGATGAGGGACTCCGTGGCTGCATTCATAAATTAACTAGTCTCTGGCCCTGAAACCAACTGGAACGGTGCTGCAATGTTCCCACTGCTCAACTGGATCAGGGGACATGCTAGCAATTTACCTGCAACCCTACTGGGTTGCAGTGCTTGAATTTGTGCCACAGCATTTTTTGATTTACTACTAAGAACATGGTCCATACATAATCCTAAACTGATATTCCTCAATGGCCACTGGTTCATGGGACATTTGCAGCTCCAAAACCCATTTTCCTCTTAGTTTGGGAACTGCCTCTGGTGTTTGCTATTCTCATATCTTCCTGGATTTCCATGAATTTCTGCAGAAATTCCAACTCTAGGTGCTGGCACCCTTTTGCTTCCGCCTCTGGAAAAAAAAAAACAACAAACTACAACCCCCTCCACACAGCAGGGCCTGTCATTATCTTGCTAATCAAAGGACGTACTGTCAAAGGACCTGTTGAAAGGAGATTTACGTATATACGTCAAGCTTGCACCAATTAAAAAATTGCTCATTGCCTAATTCATTAAACAGTAGGAAGTAGAAATGAAGCTTTAAATTTAGCAGAGATGCTACTGCTAATTATTAACCACAGTCTCTCATTAAGCCATTGCCTGTCATTCTAATGAACCATATGAACAAAGGAGGATAAAATATAATCTACTAATCAAATTGTAATCTAATGACACCCAATCGAATAAGTATGTGGTCTTTTTCTCAGAAGATCAACTGGTGGCTCTATCTTGGTATTGCTAATTAATTGGGGCTCTAAAATAAAGTGGATTATTTCCATATCACATTCCTTACTGTCACAAATAAGGATGGAAGAGTACTCAGCACTTGAACAAGAAGCACTGCTGCGGGATGTAACTCCGTTTGCTGTCTTTGTACTCCTTTATGTGATAAGGGACTATTATCTTCAAAGGACAAAATCTCCCCATGTGACTCAGGTTTGACTCTTCTTACAGCCAAAGGCATTGCTTTGTGTAGATGTTTCATGATTTACCTCTTTATCTGCTGGGTTCAAAAGCAAATTTGGCCAACTCTTATCAGCCACACTCATCAAATACAAAAGGCAGATCGATATCCAATTGCTCTGTCCAGGTAGCGAGCTAGTCGTTTCCAAACCACCTATCATGGTTGTGCTGAGGCCACTGGTTTCTCCCTGTGAATGACGAAATTGTTAAGGTAAATGCTGCCCTTGCAAACCTCAGGACAATAGCTGAAGGCAACGTTTGCAGTTGTCATCCTTCCCAAGAAAATGTAGATTATAATGGCCCTTTTTTTTCTGTAAGACTTGGATCAACTTGAATCCAATGGACCAATTTTTTTCCATGGCTTTTTCACTTTTTCTGCCTAGCTTTGCAAATCTGAAGTGCGCACTAGCGAAAAGTTATGCTTTGTGATCTCTGTGAAATCCTGCCGTTGCTTTGGCTTAACTCAAAGGATTCCTAGGAAAGGATATTCAAATTTGAGCTTGCATCTAAAAATACACTAATGACAAGTGTCTTCCTCTGAAATCCATTCCCCGGTCTCCTACTGTTAAGGAAATCAATTACAGAGGATCCCAGTGTGACAAACCATGCGAGAGTAAAAATAGTAGTATTTAACTGATGTAATTGTTGATGTTGGAAAGTTAGTCACCTATGTGTCAACTGCTCTGCCACGGTCACTTCAGAGTCAAGACACAATTGCAGAGGGCAATTCATTTGACCCACCTATGCAGCCATCTTAGCCTGAGAGAAATGGCCTTCTGCAAAAGCCTGGTTGTGTCCACTGATTACAAAGTGTCTCAGTTAATTAGCTTTGACTCAGCTACCTTTTAGACAGACAGTTAAGTGGAGATGGACGTCACCTTACATCTATCATTCATGACATAGAGATAATATTACGCATTGATGCCATTAGAAGTATGTATGGAATCACAGGTTTGGGTTTCCAGCCTGTAAAAATATTTTCCAGGCTCCCTCTTTGATCAGGACCTCAGCACTTGACAGGAATGGACTTCACTCGATTCTCCTTTACTTTTCAGCACCACTGAAATGCACCAATATTTGCACCTGGGTTTCACAATATTTGGGGTTCTTAACAGGTAGCTTTAAAAAAAACCCTCCTATCCTGCACTGCTTTGTTTTGCAGTTCTGAGCGCACCACAATTCAACACTTCCTGGATTTAATTAAGGGTTATCATTTTTCTTTGCTCCAGAGGTTCATTTTAAGACAGATCCAAAAACGGCTAAAAGAGCACTTGAAAATGCTCTTTTCTGAAACAGATTGTTAATTAACCTTCCCCTTTTCTGTGATTGCTCAAACCCGCATTGCTTTTTTTGCTAATTCCTCATCTCTTAACCTGTCATTTAAGCCTGTGCCCTTGGCCTTCAGATCCAAACCTTCAGTTTTTTGGCTTGCAGATGGGTCAAAGGGCTGGTCCCTTAGGCCTTTATATCCCCCTCCCAGACTTGGCTACAAGGAAGACTGTGAAAGCTTCTGTGAACTGTCAGCGTTCTCCCTTGTTACTGCCCCTCTCCTTTATTATCAGTGAACTTCAAGGGTTGGTTATTAGTGCAACACCATAATTTGTATTAGATTTTGTGACTGTCTAATTAGCATAAGCAATTTAGTATAAAGGTATCAAAAATGTAACATGCATCTTGTCAGGACAGTTCCATGCAGTTAAAGGTTTGAAAATAAAACAATTTGTCTGCAATTACCTATTACAGAAAGATTAGCTGTGGATGCTGCATTCCCAAATTAAGATATTCCTACTCCTTTGCTCAAAGCAGTTAGGCAATATGAAAGGCCATCCTAGTATTCCCAGTCTGTTTTAATGTTTTCCTGGAACACGCTGGAAACAACGCAACCCAGTGCCCACCAGAGCCTTTCCTGCAGCTTTTGTCCTCTGTGTCCCTCTGCCGAGCGCTCACATTTGCTCCCCTGGCTGCCTGCTCTCTTCATTTGGCACAGTTTAAGCCACAACCAGTCTTGTTATTGCTGATCTCATCACAGCCTGGTCTCGTTAGCTTGTGATTGACTTTACCATGCTGCCCACAGCCTTGGGAAGTAGCTTATTGCCTCCAATGTCCAATACATAATGGGACATTTGATTGTGTTCTCCACTTAGCCTCAAAAGCCTACCACAGTTTTTCCGCTCTAATAACTTTGGAATAACACCCTATTTGGTTCTAGCTATTTGCAAATAGCAGCGTTGATGTATTAGGTCTGGAAAAAACATTAATAAAAGATGTCAATGGTAAGAAGACTGGACAGCTGGATTACAGAAACAAATGCGGGTATTTAAAAGTAAGACTTTTGCCTTTTGAAGTGAGCACGAGTGGCTGTCAGTGCCTCTCTCTGCAGTAGGGACAAGATTCCAGCTCCACTTATACTCACACCGTGGTCCTGTCTTTCTCCTTGGCCTCCATGGCCCTACTTACAGTTTAACACTACAGCCACTGGGCTTCTGCTCATCAAGGGAGGAATTTGTCTGGACCGATGCAGATGGCCCTCCATCTGAATCAGTCACCTGCACTGCCGTCATCAATGGAGAGGCATGTAGAAGTTTTAGGCTGTGATTCATCTGATTTATTTTAAATGTCTACATTAAGATGACATGAATCACATCTTAAAACTGCCTGTTTCTCACCACAGAGCTGAGAGTAACAGGGATTTAAATGTATATTGTAGGCATCTACACTCGATCATACAAAACCCCTGCAGAGGTAACGCCTATATTACTGCTGTAAGCAGTATCAGGGCCCCTTTTCTGGGCCTGAAGCCAGCTGGCAGGAGCGGGCCAGATAAATGTGCTCTCAGCCTCCAAGGAAGGGTGGCAATGTGTGCCCTGGCACTGGAAAAGGTCCCTAGCCTGGGATCGCTCCTCAGTTCTTCACACGAGCGGTTTGGGGGAGTGCTAGTTGAATAAGACCAAAACCATGCCAAGGACTTTTCTAGCAAGTTAACAGTGTGGACAATCAAATTCCCGGTCCTTGATCCACGTCTTGGCACTCTTTATTTTACTTAATGTCTGTACTCAGAGTGCCATATTTACTCTTTAACAGAATACTAATATTGTGTTTCTCCCTCAACTTTAAGTGCTAAAACAGAATTATGATCAGGAATTTTTGGTAAATGTGTTATTTCTCTCTTCTCTCAGGACATCTAGGAATTTCCAGAACCAACACCTTCTCACAGACTGTATTGCCTTGTTGAATGGCTCTACTGTTAGACAAATCACAGTTTAACATCACATGCCACCACCCGGTAACTTAAAGGACTGCACACATCTCCATCTGTTATTAAATGTTTATTTATGCCTGGAGGAAATGAGGTACACACGCACACACATAGGCAAAAGGCATTATTCTGTGATACTGTTTCCATGCAAGACCAAATCACTTACAGAGCTCCCATCCACAGCAGATACTACCTGTTCTCCAGGACTGGAACCAGAGCTTCCCTGCCCACACTAACTTGCTGCCTGCTTACCCTGCCCGCTTACCAATGAATCCTTCCCGCTATTGTACAAGGAGGAAGAGCTTCAATGGAAGGGGTTCAACACCCTCTCTTTTTCATCCAAACCCACACAGCTCAATGCTTAGTTTCCCTACATGAGATGTAGGTTTGAAGCTCCTCAGGCAAAGAAGATAACAACATAAATAAATTCACCATATCCTGTTTTATCGCAGTTTGGTTGGACTGAGCTCCGTAGGGCATCCATCAAATCTGCGCAATTACTGTGTCTTGGCAGGCCATGCACAGCCCTGTAGAAATCAAGGTTATTCTGGCATGCGCGGAAGGAGAAGTCCCAGCACTTGGTTATACTATCATAGAGAACTGAGCTGCCTATGAAGCTCAAGCATCTCTAGTAGCAACCACACGGGAGTTTTGAAGATTTAGGTCTTTGGTTCCGAAGATATTGTTTGTTTTCATGCTCAAGGGTCTAAGTGTCATTTCCTCATGGTGGTGCGTAAGGTCCCTAGGGACACCCTGAACCTTAAAGATATATTTGCAACTGTGGGGTCTCTGCCTGCCACAGATCTAAATCTACCTTCTTCCAGCTTGAAGCCATTCCCCCTCATCCTATCACTACATGCCCGAGTAAAAAGTCCTTCCCCAGCTCTCCTGTAGGCCCCCTTTAGGTACTGGAAGGATGTAATAAGGTCTCCCTGGAGCCCTCTCTTCTCCAGGCTAAACAACCCCAACTCTCTCAACCTTTCCTCATCAGAGATGTGCTCCAGCCCTCGTATCATCCTCGTGGCTCTCCTCTGGACACGTTCCAGCAGGTCCATGTCCTTCTTATGTTGGGGGCTCCAGAGCTGGATGCAGGACTCCAGGTGGGGTCTCACAAGAGTGGAGCAGAGGGGTAGAATCCCCTCCCTTGACCTGCTGGCCACACTTCTTTTGATGCAGCCCAGGATAAAGTAGGTTTTCTGGGCTGCGATGGCACATTGCCACCTCATGTTGAGCTTCTCATCCACCAACACCCCCAAGTCCCTCTCCTCGGGGCTGCTCTCAATCCATTCTCCGCTCAGCCTGTATTTGTGCTTGGGATTGCCCTGACTCATGTGCAGGCCCTTGCACTTGGCCTTGTTGAACTTCATGAGACTGGATTGGGCCCACCTCTCCAGCCTGTCCAGGTCCCTCTGGATGGCATCCCTTCCCTCCAGCGTGTCGACTGCTCTACACAGCTTGGTGTCGTCAGCAAACTTGCTGAGGGTGCACTCAATCCCAACATCCATGTCGCCAGCAAAGATGTTAAACAGTACCAGTCCCAGTACTAACCCCCGAGCAACACCAGTCATCTTGGGCCAAGAGCAGCTGATAATTATTTATTGCATTATTTGGTATTTATTGCTGTTACTATGACAAACCAAGGCTCCCTCTTCTAGGAAATGGTAATTTTCCTCTTCAAATTATGTTAAGTCCTTTGTTAAATTAATAGATGCGCTTTGGTGCTGGAAGAATGAACAGTGTCATGGCTGAGGATGAAGGAGCTGGTAGCAATGTCATAGCAGATGTTTCACTGAAATTTGTAATTAAAGCAGAGCTCAAATCCCTTTATTTCATATTTTTATGATTAAATTTTGTCTCCATAACTCCTGCAGTAACTCTTCAGGGGACTATTAAATTGTCTGAATCTTATTTTTAGAAAAACATTCCTCCAACTATTGCTAGGGAACAATTTAAATTTCTCCATCCTGGATTTTAGTCTCAGCTTTAAGGATTTCTTCTCATCATCTGCAGCCCAGCCTACATGCATCCTTAGACCACTTGTTAAATAGAGATCAGCTTAAAACTCACACAGAAGAATGCAACCTCTGTATGTTTACCTGACATGAATCCTAGACAAATTTTTCTCTGCTGGGAAAAGCTCAGATTGGGGAATCATTCCCCTTCTGACAGAGCAGAGCCTTTGCTATTTCAAGACCTCTCCTTTCACAGGAGCTGCCCTCCTGCTAAGCCTCAGGGAATTAAGGAGGAGTCAGGATTTATCCTCTGCCTCACTGGAAACAACTCCTCCTGCTTCTGTGGCTTATTCCGGGTGCAGCCTCAGCCTGTACCCGCATACAAGACTTGCACTGACCTGTCTTAGGAGGTATGAGCAAGGAATGGAAAATACAACTTGGGCAGGGGGACTGAGACAGCGTTTGCAGCCAAGCCGCCGCGCAGACTCCCATGCCCAGCTCCCTTTGCCCACCTGTCCCAGCTGGAGAGCTCTTGTCTCCGGCTCCTCACAGCATGAACAGGCTGAATTGGTTTTGAATGACAGCTCTTTATTTCCTTGTCTTTAAAGTCTGCATTAATGAGATATGCAGATTAGCAAACCAGAGTTAATTATTTTTTGACACAAACTAGGGGAGATGAATCACTGATGATTAAAGCAAGTTTAAGGTCTCTTTTTGCACGGCTTACATGAAACAAAGGGGAAAGCGGCAGTCTCACACAGCTCTGGCGTTGCCTGTAACACCCCCGAGGAAGCAGGGGTAGATGTTTCCACAAGCATGTTTCACAGCCACCAAAATCATTTGAGTTTTCTGCAACAGAAGGTTTCCAAAACAACTGAGAGCTTTGTTATATATGGGAAAGTATGTGGAGGAGCTCATATTAGCCATAATGGGCATGAATCCACTTGCTCAGGTTTCATCTACCTGAAGGTTCGATATTGGATTCACCCAGGTTCTTGGTACACTCCCTGGATAGAAATATGCAACTCACGTGACCTATCTAGATACTTGGTTTTGTATTAAATTAGTAGTTATCTCTCTTTCTTAACTACAAAGTCAGCCTAAGATCCCTTCCTCATCTATGCAACTCTTTGACATGGAAGTCAAATAGACAACTCTCATGCTAGATGCTTCTTTTTCTGCATTTGTCCCCTGGACTTTTCTAATCAGGAAGAAACTCACTGTAACAAATGGCTTTAAAAATATGGATTAAGTGGTTTTAGTAAAAAAAGTTATCGGGTTTCATGGAAGGAAAAGAGTCATATAGAAATTTTGCTTTGCATCTTGTCTCCTGGCTCTAAAAGTCATGTAGGAACTATGCCTACTGTGAAAAAAACAAGCTATGCTGAAACCCATAAGACTATACTTGTACTAATATGTACTAATAAACTAAGCTAGAGGCGTAGGCTTGGACACTTGATTTTCTAGAGTGGCTACATAATTAGAATAATCCATGGTACAATTTTGACACAGGCGAATGAGCACTTTCCTACAAAATACTTGGGTACAGTTTTGGAGTTAATGCAAGCCAGGAATGAATCCAGATGCACACAACATTTTTCAGAAGCTAAAGAGCTCTATGGCATGGTAATGGCCAGACCGGGCCAACTGGCCTCAAGGCCAGAAAGGGAAACAGATTTTGCTTACTTTGCCAGTGGCAGTATAACTGCAGTATATCAACAATCCAAAGCAATGAAGCCAAAAGAGTCATATTCTCCCCACAGCAGATCTGCTCTAATTACATTGAACTTGATCAATTTGGTGGTAAAAAATTTGCCTTATATGTCCAAGGCTGAAATTATAATATAAAACTAACCATAAATTATTCCCCTTTGTGAGATCTAGGCTCTGGATTTCGCATTCACTGTTGGTGTTACTGTTTCCATATACAGCAGTATAAGGAAAGCACCTGGGTTTTTTGAGGGTTTTAACAGAAACACCCTGAGCAGGTTACTGCAAGAGCAAAGAGCCAGGGTGTAACACCAGAGCTGCACAGGCTCAGAGGGTCAAACAAAGCTTCTAACAATAGTGATACTTGCACAAATTATACCTCGCCTCCTAATAATGCACACTTGGAGACTGGCCCTTCCCTAATCACACTGCCACGTGTGGCCAGCTGCTATGATCATATTGTTTCTTTCTTAGGAGGCACCTCCAGAGGCTAAGGACATAAATTTGAAACTTAGATGATAAAAGGCAGACATTTAAATCCATCATCTGTCTCCTGTGTTGCTGCCCTGTCAGTGAGATTTCAGAAGAAGCTTCAGCTATGCAAAACCAGGCCTCTCCTTTATGTACTGAAGCCTTGGCACCTGAGCCATCCTGACCTGAGCACAGTAGATCTGGTGGCACCTAAAATCATAGTCAGCCTTTTATCCTCTGCCCCATCAAAGGGCAGCGTATTGGTGGCTGCCCACCTGAGAGCCCAATGGAGTAGCTGCAAAGCTCTGTGAGGCCTCAAGGTGAATACATGCCAATACACACAAAATCAGCATTTTGTGAACAACTGTGGAACTCAGGTCTCAAGTAGTGAAACATCCTGCAAGTTTCCTTCAAGACCACGTTTCAATCAGTATTGGGAAAAATCATCTAAGTATATAAATACTGTCTTCATATCTCACCCAAGAAACTCACATAAGCGATGAAGAATGCTGTGTTCCTAAAACTTCATATTTCATAATGGGAATACAGATCAATTTTGGTAATTACATGTACATGAACCTTCCTAACAGGGTAGTATTCCCTTTGAATAAAGCAAAGATGTTCTGAAGCAGTCACTGGCAAATATTCTGAAGCAGTCACTCCTCACTTTCACGAGTCCTCCTTTTGAATCTCTTAACATCCATACAGGACCATGCTCATTAAACAAATGTCCTTCAACATTCAAGAAACCACTTCTTCCAACTTTAAGCAATGCTGCAAGGACATGTTCTTGCATTCCGCTTCATTACCACATTGTCAGCCTCCTAAATTAACATTCAAGATTTTATTTCCCTGTCATAGACTGAGTTGACAGGACAACTTGTGGTTTTTCATTTGAAACATTGCCCTGTTGTTTGCAATTAAGTTTATTTCTCTAAGATGAGTGAGAAGGAAAATGCCTTGCTCTGCTACTTCCATTTCCCTTATACCTGGTGACTCTGCACCCACAATTGCCTGATTTAAATGGAGTGTCCCTATATGACATGGTGATGTTAAGATTTGTAACAGAAACTTTAAGATGGGTCCCAGTGGAGAAAGAATGGAAATGTCTGCATGTGGATGCAGCAGGATGCATGGAAGAAGTGGAGGTGGAAGAACAGCATGTGTTGATAGCACCTAGATTAGCATGTCATCAAGATCATACCATATCTACCAATGACTTCTGCATGCTTCACACCCAGGCTGGGGAAAAAAAAGGAGAGCCTAAAACAAAGAACAGCCTACATCAAAACTGAAACAAAGACTCAAGACATTACAAGATGATGGTCAGAAGATGATGTACAGGAAATTCCATTTAAATATAAGACAAAAAAAAAAACCTGAAGGGGTGGTTAAAAACGGTAGTTGTGGAGTCTCCACTCTTGGATATATTAAAAACCCAACTTGACAAGGTCTTAAGCAACTTGCTTTGGTTAACACTGCTTTAAGCAGGGTTACTGGACTAGGCAATCTTCAGATGTCCCTTCCAACCTTAACCATTCTGTGATTTTCACAGGGCTGAATCCTTAAAATCCCATCATAAGGAGACAAAGGACCATGAGCAAATTCTAATGAGTGAGATGCAATGAGATGGTGAGGTAAAAGATCAAAATCCTCATCAGCTTCTATGGGTGCAAAAAAGCTTACCTAAAACTATCAAATGGTCATCAGCCTAAGGAGAACCCAGGAGACATGATGTGTACTCAGTAATCAGAGTCCTTTGTACATTTTTTCACCGCAAGGAATTTGGACCAGACCACCTTGTCCACCTGATCCACCAGATCACCTAGATGCCTGAATGCTGGGCAGGCTACTTGGACACTCATGTCTTGGTGCTTGAGATGATGCAGGTATGAGGATAGGAGAAATGGGCTTTTTTTGTAAATAAAATAACCTTTCTCTACATGTAACATCTGGCTTTGAGCTTTATAATATTGTTTCTACAATGGTGCAGCATTATTTCCTACATTGATGTGATGCAATATGAGGCAATGTGATCTTTTTCTTCTACAGGAGCACTGTAAAATTCAGTGCACAAATGATACAGTACTGTACCATTTCTTCAGCTGGGATAAATTAATACTGATCGAACTCTTCACCTTTGTTCATTTTTAAACTGCAGTCATCTGCTTGTCTAAAAGATATGGACTAGTTCAGACAGGAATTAATCTGGGGAAGCCCGAGGACCTTTGTTTTAACCCAGGTCAGCCTAGACTAGAAGAATGAACACTTCTTGCCCTAAAGTTGAGGGCTACATAAATTTAAGAGTACCCCGTTAAAAAACATGACTCAGTATGTCTAATTCTGCATATATGAGTTTCAATTTTAATGTTAGCAAACAACGCAACTTGTCACATTAATGCAATTAGCTCCAATTACTCTTATGTTATCTTCGATCAAAATCTTAAGGACTGTAAGACTCACCCTGTTCACCCCCTTTTACTCTTCTCCTCCTCCTTTCATATCCCTTCTCCAGCATACAGCACCTGTATGAACAAACTCTGTTTTGACAGTGAAACAGTACAATGATAAAATATGCTGTATACCAAAGGTAAGTAGCACCATCTGCCAGCTCTTCCAGAGCACTGCAAGAAGCAGCGGGCTCAGACTGAACTTGGGCAATCCTGCGGTAGCAGTGGGTGAGAAAAGGAAAGATCATATTCCCCACATGCTCCCGACTTCCCCATAATGTCCTATAGTAAAGATAGCTGTTCACATGCCATCAATTCAGTCCATGACTCAAATTAATCAAGAATTTCTGAAATGCACCAAACTACAATGTATTCTTCAAAACATTTTGATTTGTTGACATAAAAAAGTATTCAAAGTAATACGTCAGTTTAATTTAAAGACTTTTGGGGAAAAGTTCTATAAGGTCAGAGATGGATATCTGGTAAGAGAGATCCTGTCTCCACCTGACCACAGGCATTCATAGATAATCAATATTCTCTTGTCCCAAATGATCCTCTAATTTCTCTCCCAGAGAATCTCTAAAATGGAGCATGGGGGGGGGGAGTCTCTAGTCCATCCATTTCTAGTCCTTCCCTCCCTCCATTTGCCCAGACACATTCCCTTCCAGAAAAATAAAAAAGGTAAAATGAGATAGCCCTCTAGACCTCTACCTTCCAAAGAATAAACATGTCACAACTCTGATGTGCCAGCAATACCCTTTCCTCAGCCTGCTCCTCTGTACAGTAGTGATAATTAGCTTTCTCATGGATGACATGTTTTAATTAGTGACAATGGCAGACTGAGTGAGAGGAAAAGAATATAAGTTAGACTCCAGACTTGTAAATTCTGGCACAGAAAACATGTGGCACAGCAAGAACTAGAATCCAGCAGGATCCAAACATTAGCAGGAGGAAAACACATGCCTTTTCAGATGCTTAATACAGATTTCACATACTTCTAAATGTCATCAGTTGAGTCCAGACAGAGTACCAGCTGGTGTCTGGAGATAAGGTGCTTTGATTTCTTGCTTGTCACTCATTTGTCACTCAAATGAAAAACTGCAGAACTCACAAGACAACTGAACCAATATTTGAAAAATAAAGGGCATCACTCCAGGGAAAGCCTGGATTCCACCTGTTAAACCAACAAGTGTAGGCAGAGGAGCAGCACTGAATTAGGACCCTCGTTGGTTCTAGTCATATAGCATACATCAAGTTATTGGAATACTAAATAAAACAGAGCAGCAAAAAATGCACATACACATCCAGGATGACCAGCTTCTGGCTCATCACATGACCGGCCTGGCCAGACCAGCCAGCTGCAAGACAAAAGGGACCCCTGTATCTTTCATGGTGTTTCTGTGTTCTGTTGCCACCTTGCTCATGCTCAGCCTCTCTTTCCATGGGTCTTCTGCAAATTGCAATGTTATTAACACCCAACTGACTATATATAGATGATTTTGTACTGGGAGGACTCAAGTGAAACCGGCTGCCGTTTCATTTTAGCATCTTTCCTGAGAAACTGTGTATCAGTCACATCTTGTTTTTCTCACAGTGTCAAACACACACAGAGCTGCCATACAGACCTGCCTGCACTGTAGCCCTCACTATCCATATGCTCGCAAAGATGCGCACGTGGCAAACAAGGCTCAGAGCAAAATGGAGTGCACAGGAGAAAGTCACAAGACCCTTTGCAAGATAAAAGCCCATTTTTTTTTCTGTTTTCCAACATATAACATTTATATACTTTCATTTTCTTAGTATTAGCTTGATGATTAGTAGCTTGTACCATGTTTTGGGGTTTGGTTTTTTTTTGCAAGTTTGCTAAGTTTTGCAGATTCTCTGGAACTCAACAAACGTGCACAACCACATAAGTGTATTACAAAGTTTTCTTGTCAGAGATCCACTGGTTAACGTGAATTAGAGGCGTTGACTTCATCCCCGTATCTAAGTGGTCTTTGGCCAACGGCTCAGACTAGTGTTGGGTGCTGAGAGACAGAGACAGACCAGAGATGCAGCTGGGGTGGAGCTGGAAAGGGGCTTCCAAAGAAAGCTCAGTGCTGCAGAAAGATCTCTCCCATGGGGACTGTTTAGCCGGAGGAAAGGCTTGGTTACCTTGCCTAAGGTCCAGCCAAGGATTAAAGTTCAGAGCCAAGAGATAAACTCAAAGCTACAGCTGTTAGGGGCTAGAAAGTGTCTTTTCAAGCAAACTAAGGACTGATGCCAGAAGTCACTTCAGAAGAGTGCCGTCAGCCCAGCTCCTGCAGCTCTGGGCTTTCTCTTTCTTTCAACCCAACACTGAAGTAAAGCATTGGCTTTCCTAGAGCTCTTATCTGAAGAATAATTAGTCCCTGGATTGAGCAGGGCCACTGGTCTGTGGCTTAGCTTATTGCTAGGGTCAGGATTAGGTCTGAGAGCAAGAGCAAGACCACAGGTGGAGCAGGGCTGGAAGAAGACAGAGGGTTGCAAAAAGTATCTTCCCTTGGACATGGCCTAACTGGGAGAAGGTTTGGGGTGCCCTGTCCAAGGGACTCTCCAGGGTTACACTTAGGGTCAGGTTGAGAGAAAAAGTCAGAACAAAATTACAGCTGAAATGTAGCTGAAAGTATATTCCAAAGCAAACGAAGAGCTAATGCCCTAAATCTTCTCTAAGGGATACTTAGCCCAGAGGAAGCTCTTAGCTTGGGAATAGTGTGGTTTATCCCCACCAGAACTTTCTAAACCTCACTAAAATCTTCTGACTTAACAATGATTAAAGAGGTTGCATACGACAGCACAGGTTAATGTCACAAGGAGGTAACATGCCACAACAAAGGCAACATGAAGCAACGCTAAAAAGGTGACAATTTGTTGCAACATAGGAGAAGGTGCCATCTATAGGATTTTTTACTAATGCTTAGGTGCATTACAGAGCTCTTGTGCGATTGTAATCCTATTCGGTAGCCCTGACTGAGGATTTCCCTGGCTGTCCCCAGGCTGACAGACACAGGCATGTGACAACTCAGGCTGAGCACAGACAAGAGCTTGCAGGGAAATGTTACAAACTTCTTATAAAGTAATGGCCACTATTGCTTTCTATTTTATAACAACTGATCTCTTTAGCATTACCTCATTAATGAATAACCAATCCTGTTGTTTTCTACAACAGTGTTGTCATTAGTCTCTGCTGGGGTATATGCACACAAAACCACTTGCACACATCTTCAAGTGTTCTGCCGAGATCCCTGTCAGCTAAAACCATCACAGCTGTGACTGAAAGGAATGCATTCTGCTCTGGTCTGCGAAGGGCATGTAGTCTTACAGATTGAGAAATGGCACAGTGGCATCTAGTGGGTATTCGTTGCATTAGCTGATAACCAGCAATAATTATTGATTCATTAGGGTCACGCCGTGCACCAGTGCTGAGAGACAGGAGTATATAAAGGGTGGCAGGGAAAGGGAAATAGGGATGTCTGCCTTTCTGCCTCCATCTCCAACGCAGAGAAAACCCCTGGCATCAGGGGCCGCTCCCTGGGCTCTGCCATTCTCAGTAGCTCTTCCAACAAACAGCTGAAATGAACTTGTCCTTAATTTCTTCCCACCTCTCCCTCTTCTGCTTCCACATACTCTAGTAAAAAAAAATCCTTTAACACCTGGATATTTGTACTATACAGATATTTGATCTCTTCCTCCATCTACCTACTCAGCGTTTACTCATTACTTAGGAAACAGGTCATTCCAGTTCATCTTTCTAAATCTTCGTCACCTTGATGCCCTTCTCTAAAACAACTTCAATTTATTGTTTGGGGTTTTTTTAGCAAAGCAGTTTCTTNATATTTGATCTCTTCCTCCATCTACCTACTCAGCGTTTACTCATTACTTAGGAAACAGGTCATTCCAGTTCATCTTTCTAAATCTTCGTCACCTTGATGCCCTTCTCTAAAACAACTTCAATTTATTGTTTGGGGTTTTTTTAGCAAAGCAGTTTCTTTTTTTTTTTTTTATCATGGTGCAAATAAATGCAGTCTTACATATTGTTTAGCTAATGAGGGAACTTCTGTTGCCCATTAGCTCCTCAGGCTAAGAAATTACAAAAGAGCAAACAAGCATGGTGGTAACTGCCCTACACAAGCTTTTTCCACCCCCATCTCCAAAGTAATTAACT
This sequence comes from Anarhynchus alexandrinus, assembly GCA_008711295.1. Classification (NCBI taxonomy): domain Eukaryota; kingdom Metazoa; phylum Chordata; class Aves; order Charadriiformes; family Charadriidae; genus Anarhynchus; species Anarhynchus alexandrinus. Next base: position 5,066,071 of record VUYV01000052.1, on the reverse strand, counting down.
TGTTAATGAAAGGCAGATAAGCATTTGACAACATAAAGCGGAAATACCAAAGCAGGCCAACCAGCCATCCAGCCCTGTATCTTGGAAGAAGTTATTAACAACAACAAATAGATGCATTTTCCCAGCCCCCACCATTTTGTGGTTAAGGGACTTTCCAAGACAGAGTTCATGGCTAACCAGCCAAGAGTGGCTTTTCTTTCTACGACTTTGTCCAGTCACTTTTTAAATCCATTTAAATTTTTACCATTCAAAATACCCTGTAGCAAGGAGTTCAAGATTTTAAATACCCATAGGAAAAAGTATCTGCATTTTTTGTTTTGAGCCAAACACCTATTATTTTCATTTGTTGTTTCTTGATGGCTACCTCTAGTTCTTGTATTACTCAGTAAGCAGCTGTTCCGCATCCACTGTCTCCATGCCACTCACAAATTAACTCCTTCACTTTACTGTAAGTTAAAATAAAGCTTCATAAGGTTACACAGAACAGCTTATTACCACCATGTCAATCTGTAATGTATCAATGTGTTGCTAGTGAGGCAGTAAAATACAACTTTTAATCAATTATTCTTCATCTGAGTCATGTCTCCTTCTCCTGGAGTCATGTGGGAGCAGAAACCAGCTCAGCTTTTCTACTCCATACAGTGCCTTTACCTTCGCTTTACATTTGCTGCTCACCAGAACTAACTGAACAAAATTCTTCCTCTTTGCAGCCAGGGGAAACTTGCCATGGTTTGTAGTGGGGTCAGGATTATACCTCCAGGCATTTCTAGGCTTTGACCAGAGGTTCGAGCCACTCTCCCAGGCATATTGGCCTGCAGCTCCCCAGACCCAATCTCGCTGATCTGGCTGATGGTTCCCTTAAGTCTTTGATCTACTTCTTTGTATTCAGCAACTTCCAGAATAACAGTGCCTGTGGATCTCATTGACGCACTTTTTCCCCCAAGTTACGGATTCTGGTCCTAACCAAATATGTTTCTATTTTATTGCGACCTTGCCTGTACTGTCTACAGCCTGATGGCCAATATTCAGGCTATGCTTTCAAAACCATGTCTCACACAGTTCAGTCCTGATAATATTTTTTTGAGTCTGAGTTTCCCTTCACTGTCTTATATAATTTTTTATAGTGTCCTATATGTGTTCCTGCCAGTTCAGAATATGAGCCACGTAGAAAAGCCTGTGCCTTCAGGACAAGATAAGGCAGAGCAGTCAATCACAGTAAACACGCAGGCGGCTGGCCAGCCAAAAATACAGCCTGCCATTGCACAGAAGTACTCTGCTGGAGCGTACTGCCAGCCTGGACTGACCAAGGCGAAAGGGGACAAGCAGGACAGGACTGCAGCACCCCGCCCCGTCAGCCAGCACCCCCAGGGTCGCAGGTACCGCTGGAGCTGGCTGGGTGAGCAGGCTCCCCCTTCCAGCCAGATTGGGCTTCCACCTGCCCGACACAAGCAAGCTAGTAGAGATCTACACCTATAAAACCTCTGAAATGCTCCCCTTCACTGTCACCTTTGGTATTTTTCCCTTCTTTTTACAATTTCCCTTGGTGTACCTCCACTGCTGTATTTTTCAACTCCCTCAATATCTGCTTTCTCTTAGTCTTGTTCCACCCAATTCTTTACTCTCCTCAATTAACCTTTAAAATCAACACTTCTGAAAGCTCCACTATACCACAGGCACAGCCAGGCTGGACTTATGAGATGTGTTTATCAGGGTTTAAGGTGAACTGTCCTGTTCAGGGGTAGAAGAGAACCAGTATAGCCCAGAAGAGGTAAAGGAACGGGGTTTCTATATTCAATGACTTATTAAGCAAGACACCAAGAGGAGGAGCTGGGGCAGACTCATGAGCTGTACATGAGATGTCTGAGAACACAGATTTCTGCAGAAATACATGTTTGTAACAAGATTTATGTGGCTTCAGCCCTTCAGGGACAACCAGCAATCACTTTATTTTTTCAAACTCATTTACATCCCCTCTAATACAATCTGACAGGAGTTTTAGCTCAGGTCTGTGGTGCTGGCTCATAGCTTTTCAATGGGCTGATGCTTTGACTTCATTAAGTGGAGATGTTAAGTGGCCGTGGAGATGCTGTGCATACCTGTGCCGTGCCTGGCTAGCAGAGTTACCGTGATTAGATGTGTAAAACTACGCAAAGCTATTAAGCAAAAACGCTTGCTTGGTAAAAGCTTACCTCATCAGAAAGCCTTGCACAGAAACACAGCTTGTCATGCCAAAAAAAGCTTTAACTACGCTACTAATGCTGTGTTTACTGCACAGGGCAGATGGCAGGGATGAGTCTTCTGAGAGTTTGTTAGGACCACTGGAGGCGATCTTCAGAGCCAAAGTTAGGTCTGGTTGCTCAGGGTCATACTCACCTGAGCTTTGAATGCCCCCTGGGAAGTATGTTCCAAAATCTCTGAGCTCCGGTGCTCACTCACTCTCAAAGTGTAAAATGTTTTTCTGAAATCTAACCAGAATTTCCCTTGTTGCAATTTTCCTTGGTTGCAACATTTCCCCTCGTTCTTCCTCGGGATAGGCACAGTGGGAATTCAAGCTGCAGGACTGAGGCTCTCCTCCCCAAGGAGAACAAGCTGTGCTCACGGGAATTCACAGTGAGCTCCAAGGTCCCTTTGTACAACAGGTCAACCTATATGTGATACACTCGAATGAAACCCATTTTTCTTAGTGAAAGACAGCTATGCTTACCTTCTCACAACAGATTTTTCTCCTTGCCACAACGGTCAAACAAAACAAGCCAGCCATTAAACTGAAAAATGACAAGAAGCTTACTGGGCTTCCACAACATTAGGTATTTATTATACTCGTCTTTTCTTGACAATCCCAAGGTGACTTGCAAAGCGACAGACAGTCTGGCCTTCTATACAACCATATATGATTTAGTCAGCCCTGAGATTCATGAAGAGACTGAACTTCCATGTTTAGCACAGAAGTGAGGCCCAACTGCAGTAATGTTAATCACCTGGAGGCACTCCTACAGGTTTCTGTGGTCCAGGGTATGGTCTCCTCCCCACCAAGCATCATGTTACTTCCTGAAGAACTTACTGGTTTAGTTTAAATAGTTTTGTGTAATTTTGGGTTTTTTTAATCCAGAATGTTCTGGTATATTTGTCAGGAAGCTGCTAAATGTTTTACTGTAGCTGCTGAAAAAGCTGTATCTGTGCTGCCAAACCTTGTTAGATACTTCAAGCTAGAAGGTTTGAGATGTGCTGTATTTGCAAGTAGCATGGTCAAGCTCAGGAAAACAGAGAAATGAACCCAAAAGCATCTCCTTTTTTTTTTCAGCAAAACAAGAATTCATTTTTCCATTCTGTTCCTACTCCCTGTTTGGAACTGCGGGCACAGGAAGCATTGTCATCATGCACTTTTCTCCACAAATTTTGGAAACTCTCTCTCTTGTGTATTAACTAACTGAATTTGAAAAGCTTTCATGCCTCTTACGTTCTAAACTGGATGCTCATCTTCTATAATCCTCTTCCTCCTATAAGGAGCTTGCAATAGAGAAGGGTTGCACCTTCTCTGATCTTGTGGTATCTGGTCTGAGAGATCTCCTTGTCCATCATCTGCTCCCTTGCTGCTCACAAGTTTCGAACGAGCAGAGAGGCATCCTCAAGAATTGAGATCCTTATTACCAATTTTCCTTTTGCTGTTGAAACTTGGGGGTTCAGTCTACGACATTTTAAGCTACTAAAATCAGGACTGTTGGGGTCCCGCCAGACTCTTTGCCTCTGAACCTGCATCTTCTGTTGCGCAGCTGGCTCAGGGAGTCGAGATAGATGAAAATGAACACTGCCCAAAATAAATCCATTAGCTTTCAGCTCAGCGTCCCCATATTCCTGCTGTCACTCCTTCCAGAGGCAATGGAATGAAATGGTGCCAGGCTAGTAACTTTGCCTCCATCAACACTGGCCAGTCCTCCCAAACTTCTTCACAGGCAACAGTAACACTGGTCTGGCAGCTGTTAAGGTTGTAAGTACAAAGAAAACAGAACCTTGTTGTTGTTTTGAAGGAGTGGGTGTGTCCTCATATATCTGGGTAACAGAGGCTTCACAGCTCAAGGGAGAGACCTCCAATGGACATACTGCAGCAAACAAGAATCTGGAGGCGGCCACCAGAAATCCTTCCAAAACTTACTGCAGTCACACTGCCTCTCACATGGCCCAGCTGAATGGCAGATGACTTTGTACGGCAGTGTGTGTCATTTATTATCAGGATATAACCTAAGAAAGGAAACATCTGGCACCGGAAAACACGATGCCTTCTGCTGTTATACATAGAGAATAAATCTCATATTGGTGCACCATGTGATGTGGTGAAAGGAAGCTACACGATCAGGTCAGACTAGATGCATCTGAAACTACTGTTTTTTCAATGCCATTTTGAAAGTCTAGAAGTGATTATAAAATGGCTGTGTAACAGTCTAATCCCAAATAAGTTATGACACAGAAAAGGGGAATGACAGATCCTGTTGGGGACTTGAATGACCATGACAGTAAAGACTTTGGAGAGAAAAGCCTGGATCTGATGAGGTGAATGCTTCATTTAAGTAACAGAAGAGGAGAGGTGGCTGATCCCAGCTGTGGTGGGGATAAGGCTAAAACAACCATATCTGGTTTAGAATAATGCTGAAGCCTACTAACTGAGCTCACTCCTTGTGATGGCCCCACCCTGATCAAGGCAAACGGGCTCCAAAGTTGATGATGTGAGCTGCATCTCTGAACAGCAGACGCTGGAGCCTGGAATATTTGTAGGGTTACACCTGCCAGTTAGTGAAAGCCCCTCAAAAGTTTTGCTGCCTCCAAGTCTTCCCCTCCTTCTTCAAACATGGTCAGTTCTGGTCATATGTATCAAATAAGTCAGCAAAAGGCCTTTTTACAACTTCCAGACCTTCACCCCAGTCTCATCCTAAACAGATAATAAGCCTCATTAAGCAGAGAATAGCTTTTCTTATGGTCCATCCATTGTCACATCTGAAGCTGTACAGCAGCTGGCTCCCCTCTGCTAGAAACAAAGCCAGTTGTTCCAGGGAGCAATCCTTATACCTGCCCCTTTTTACCAGCTCTAAGGCTTCCCGTTTTTTCTGTCTCCAGTAAAAGCGTCTGTCCACTGCCTTCTGGTAATTACAGGCCACTAAGATTAAATGCATGTTAATAACACAAATGAAAAATGCTCCTTCAGGCGAAGCTTGCTTTACTGTGAACTGCATTCCAGGAACACTCAACCACGTCTCAGTTTTGGAGTTAGGAAGTACCCCGAACTTGCAAAGCCAGAATCCCTGTGCGTTGCACTCCTCCTACTCATCTGCCAGGGCAGGAACCAGGCAAGATCCCTGGAGTACAAGAATATTCCTCACATGTATAACATTAATCCTCTCGCTGTCTGTTCTGTACAAGTGTTCTTCAAACACAGTATTTTCTTTCTCTGGTAACTGATTTCAGGTTTTGTATCAGCCAGCTCCCCTGCACGCATCCATGAGATCTCACAGACTCATATATGGAGCGATGTCTGCAGTATCAGTGTGCTGACCTCAGAAATCTGCAAAGTCCCTTCTAATCCTGTCCCTGCAATTACCTATGCATTTTTAAATGCAGGCTCAATAACTTGTCTCATGAAAATCTGCAGGCAAAGTGTATTTCCACTATTCCCCTTTTAATGTAGCCATGAGTCACATTAGGTTTTTTGCCAGTAATATCACAGAAGTTCATGCAGCAATGGAGAAACAGCATCTAAATCTCTTTCAGAGACTCCAGTCAAGTACTGTCTTCACTGAGATAGTGAAGCCCCATGCAAGCTCATTAAAACCCTCAATACATTTTGTCTGAAGGCAGCTCATTTATCAAATACCCCGTATCGCTGACCTGTTTTTGTTATTTCTCACTGTACTAATATTTGTTTTGGTGCGGGTTTTATTAGCACTATCTTATGTGTATTTCCAGAACACACGTAAAAATGCTGAATAGCTCCTGGTGTAGAATTGTTTCCTGTAGAAACTCACTAGGAATTTACTGAGTCATTGAAGATTGGTGTTAAAAGCTTCTTATTTGGCAATAAGTACTTTAACACGTTTCTTGGTGCTTAGAAATGTTAAACACACCCATTCAACTTACTATTGCACAACACTGACAAAAAATACAATACACTACCTCTATGCAGTTCTATTAGCCAACACCCCTCCCAAATTATCAATTTTCTCTGTGAATTTACATGTCATAAAACTATCCTCTAGTTGTTTCTGGTTTTGAGGATTTTACCTGGAGCTAATGTCATGCTAACTGTTCAGTAGTGCCCCAAGTTGTCACATCTACTTTTTTCATCATACCGGTGGAACGTAAGAGAAACTGAAGAGATATACTCATTCCCTTGGAAAGGGTGGTCTGTAAAGCAGTTCCTGTTTGCTTTAGGAGTCAGTAAAAATAAGAGGTGAGGTATGTTTTATCTTAAGAACTAGGAATCATCACAAACTTGAAAATGCCAGCTCAGCAGGCTGCCCTTTTATGGATGGAAATGCCAAGATGTCAATATTTTGTAGCCATTCTGATTAAACCTTTTATTTCATACATCCTTGTTTGTCCATTTCTGAAACAACTTGCTTGTGAAAATGGCTGCCTGTTCTCACTCCTGTGCTAAAAATTTCATACTCTTAAAAAGCATGACTTGTGAAAAGTGCTACTTGCGAGCATGAAGCAATAGGTGTGTGGATGGGGGGACAATTTGGACCGCTTCAGATCCAACTGCTAAAACTTTTTGTTTCAATGGTACATTAAGTACAGCTACTACACTAAAATCTTCACAGCTCACTTAATCCTTGAATCCTAGCTCTGCAAAAGCCTTTGTCTGGATCTATGCCCACTGACAACATAGCCCCAAGCTCTAATACCCTCCTGCAATGTGCAGTTGTTGGGGTGGAGGAACAATCAGCTTTTTAGAATCAGTTGTTTCTAGAACTTCTGAACTGGGATGCTGATTTTTCATAGCCGTATACATATTGTGCTGCTGGACCCAAACTTTCCAAGTCTTTGTAGGATGCAAGCAGGTTATCCAGGTTTTAACAGAACCTGTAGGAGCATGCACCAGCACTCCCTTCACCCTACTTTCCTTTCCTTGGCCTACAGCAGATGCAGCTAGGTGAATTTCTACTTTTACATGCAAACTTGTGGCTTGCAAGTTTCTCCAAATCTAGATCCCACTTTTCACTGTGACATGACTTAAGACTGTCAAATCCTAGAGACTTATTTTGCACTTACAGGCAGTACAAAAGAACCTTGGACACCAAACAGGCCAAAACACTGGCCTGTCTTCTTTCTCCTTGAAGGCCTGCGTGGGTTTCAGTCCAGGCCCAAACAGCCCCCAGAGGCGGGGAGTGGCTGAGGGTACCCTGGCTGTCGCAGGACCCCGGGAAGCTGCCAGAAACAGGCCGACAGCGGGTTTTCCGGGGGTGGCCTGCTAACGACGCTCCCCAGGCATACCTCCGCCAGCCCCCTGCCCTCGGCAGCTCTCGGCCAACCCCAGGACACCGCCCTAGGTGCAGCCCCGGCCCGCTAGGCTAGGCCAGGCCAGGCCAGGCCAGGCCAGGCTAGGCCAGGCCTGATTCGGCTTGGCCCAGTCCCACCACCCTCTTTCTCCTCCTCCGCCCCTCAGAGCCTCCTCCTCACACCGGCGCCCAGCAGCGACTGACGCGGCCGCCTCCCATTGGCTATTCCAGTGCGCGAGCGCCGGCGCCGCCAATGGGCGGCGGCCACGGCGGGGAAGGCGCGGCGCGTGGGCGAGGGGGCGGGGTAGGCAGGCTCCGGTAGCGGCGGCCGAGGCAGTCGGGGGGAAGCCATGGGGGCGCGTGCTGCCGGCCGTCTCTGGTGGGGTAGGAGCCGCGGGGCCGCTGAGGGGACGGGAGGGCGCGGGGGCTGCTCGGGCGGCCTGAGGGGGCGGCGGCGGGTCGCCGGTTCTCTCTTTCCGGGCCTCGCCGGAGGTGTGGGCCCGCGGCGGCGGGAGGGGGCTCGGGCGCCGGGCTGAGCGGGCTGGGAGCCGGCGTGGAGGGCCGCGGGCTCCGGGCCGGGGTGGCTGGGGGCGGCAGGGCGGGTGACTCGTGGCGGTGGGGAGGGGACAGCGCCCGTAGGCGCGTTTCGGCCGTTGCTGGCCCAAGCCGCCGCCCCGTGGAGGTGTGGGGGGATGGGGACCTGCCCCGCGCCGCCCCTGGGTGCTCAGTGGGTTATGGAAGTGCAGGCAGGCGGCCTGAGGATCCCAGCAACACAAAAAGAAAGAAAACGGTGCTTGTCTTTCACCCTAATAAGAAGAAAAAGCTTTGATTTCCAATCAGCGGCGGTGTGTTACTTGCCTGGCTGCCCTGAGCTGGGATCTAGTGCTGGAAGGGCAGTAAAACAGCGACTGAAGACAAAAGGAGGAGTCCGTGGGGAATCGTACTTCCCCTTTCCCTCCTTCTGCTGCTGGGTCCTCTGTGCCGGATAAATCGGTAAACCTGTGAAGTAGTCCCACTCGGACCCTTCTGTAGACATGCTGAAGGTGCGGGTAACGCTGCGCAGGGCCGAAGGGGGAAGGCTCCCGCTCACCGAGGGCACATCTGCGGGAATGTGTGATCTTCAGCACACCGAGCTCTGCCGCGCAAGGTGTGGGTGTTTTATGGAGGAAGTTCACGGAATCACCATCATCGTTGTCCTGTAGCAAAAGCTTTTCTTCACAGTTCTTCAGAGTTAAAACTTGGTTTTTCTTTGAGGACTAGTAGTACTAGCATAAAGCTGCCTTAGCTGGTTTAACAATGCTCCTGTCTATGTAATTCACTTACATTAGAAAACAACTTTTGAAATAAGATTATTTGAGAATTTTTTTTGCCTTGATATCAAAGATAGATTTGCATTTTCCTGGCTTAGATGCTTGTAGGAAAATGATGTTTTTATTTGCTAAAGATGAAATAAACCTTACGTATTTCACTTTAGAAAGGAAAATTATGCCACCAGTTCATGAGTCATAATTTAAAAAAAATTGCAGTGATATGTGACTAGGTGGGTTTCACCACGTGCTTTCTTTTGTGATTTTCTTTAGCAGGTGTTTTAAGCTAGAACTTCTCTATTTTGAAGTGACAGAAATAGCTGAAGGAACTCTGTTCAGCTTCTGAATGTATTCTGTTAGAGATATCTTTTTTTGGTGATGCCAAAATATGCTGATTTCAACTTGATGGTCTCGTTCCACCTGGAGAAGGGCTCTTCTTTTGAGAGTGGCTGTAACATTCAAGTAGCTTTTTCTGTCCTTGTTTTCTTACTCTGTCCCAGTGGCAGCTGCTACTGTAGGTCACCGTAACATGCTGTGGCAGCCACGGATCGCCCTGGAAGTCAATTAATCAGTGCTGATGAAGTGTTCCTTGTGTGTGGGCATACTGAAGGGAGAGAGCCAATGTAATGTGTAAATCTGGTGGTGGAAATCAACTAGGCTCACCCAGAAACAAAGGGATTGGGTCCTAGGGCTAGAAGAAGCAGTTAGGAAGGGGAGTGGTGCGATGGATAGGGGTCAGGGTTGCAGTGTGGCAATTCAGTCCAATCTCTGGTTGAGTAACCTGGAAGATGTTATTTCTGTCAGCTTTCACCTGTGGAATAGGTGTACTGAAATTGGCTTTTCTTGAATGGGACTGATAAAGCATAGGTGATGCTGTGCTGTCTGTGTACTGTGTGCTGTAGAGTTTCTGCATCACTGAACTCTATCTTCCTCTCACACTCAGTCTTGAGAGAGAACGTGCAGCTTCCTATTCAAGTTATTAACCACTTGCAGCAAAGCTCGCTATTTTTTTGCCTAGTTCTGGCTTCTGTGTCTGAGCTCTTACTGCCCTCACTCTTTGGATTAAGAAAAGTCTTTTGCTATGTGGGTTTTGTTACAGAGGTGCTTGTCATCTTTCATCAAGTCATCTCTTAATCTCTCTGACTACATAGAAGGAAGGATTATGAGGTTTTACGTGCAAAGTCTCAAGCAATACTAAGATCCAGAAGTATGAAGTCTTTCAGAAGAGAAAGCAATTTGTACCTTTTAATGATTTTTTTTCTTTAGTCCTCTAAGACTGCTTGAGTAGTTAACCAAAGAGATTTAGCTGTTGTTCTCCAGTCTGTTGCGAAGGAGCTCCTTACACTACCAGTGCATCAAACGCTGGTCCTAAAAATCAGTGTAGCTGTACTAAGACTACTTGGGACAGTCCTGCGTTATATGATCCTATGAAAGATATGTTTGAGTGCCTGCAGTGCAAGAAGTGTGGGTGATTGGCTTAGGAGTTTCTGTGAGGAAGAACTGATAAAAAACGCAGCTTCTTGTGGGGATCCCTGTAGAAGTTCTGCTGGTCTGGTACCAGCAGTAGTTAGGGTGACAGCTTTGAAAAAATGCTCTCTGGAGAGTCACTGCGGGAGCAGCATAAGAGCTAGCTTTAGGCACAGAAAATATATTACATGATCCCATAGAACCATGATTTAAGTGGGGAGGTAATGTATGTTGCCTCAACTTCTTTTTTTATATTGTCAGTCCCTTTCCCTGGAATCCCTTTCCCTTTTTCTGCTGATTTGCAGTGGGAAGGGACATGATTTAGCCATGGCAACAGGAGAGCCATAAATGTTCTGCAGGAGTGCTGATTACTTTGCTTTTTGTTCTAGGCACAGTGAGCTGCACGTTTTTCCTGGCAGTTAACGGTCTGTATTCGGCCAGTGATGATGTGATAGAGCTAACACCAACTAACTTCAACAAGGAGGTCATTCAGAGTGAGAGCCTGTGGCTTGTGGAGTTCTACGCCCCATGGTAAGAATTACAGCTGCATATTTGCTTGCTTTTATGGAGGAGCAGCATAGGAATCTGCTGCTGATCCATCCAGGGTTTCATTCAGTTGTTGGCAGTACAGCTGTTGGTTTGATGGCCTCATGACTAGCAAAATAGCTGTAGCTGGGATTCCTATTTTAAATAGTCTCACCAGGGAAAAAGGCAGGAATTGGTTTCAAGTTGGCAAATAGGGTCTAACAACAAAAGCTTATATAATGTTTTACTACTTCAATTCTTCTACTGAAATTAGTTTTGAAAATGATTGATCAAAGTGCTGTAAGTAAGTGAGAAGGCCCCTCACTTCTGTTGTTCAGAACCTGATTCTGATGTGAAAGCACAGATCTGAATTCACACTTAGTATTTTTCAATGGCAATTGGAAGTTCTTGCTTTGTGCATCTTAATTTCACATCTCTGTCTCCTGTCCTGCTCATGTCCAGAGCATGTAGTCTCTTCATCTTCCATGTAAATTCTAGTGATATATATTCCGTCTTTGACACAGAGGATTTGTGCATCCAAAGCTCCACATTCTGGAGGAAGGGGCCTTTCATTGCAACAGTGTGGACTGAGAGGCAAAGCTTGCTCTGCCTCTTCTAGTGTTGTGGCAGCTTTACGGGTGATGGGAAGCTTTATTGAATAATGGCAATAAAGTGTAGAACAGGTATAAGTAAATTGGCAGCTCCTCTTTCCCTACAGACTTGTGATGCTGTGATTATATACTAGTTGCCATTTGACTGTTGGTCTTCTCCCTCAGATGCCAGCAGGAGATTTTGTGCCACAAATTCTTGCTAGTTAAGAAGCTACCTCTAGAATAAATTTTTCAGGACTCATCATGGGTCCATTTTGGCTTCCAAGCAGCAGACTACTGTGCAAATCTGGATTTTGGTGCTCGCATTTCTGTAGTTTCAGGTAGTTTTTGAGATGTGTGTGTATATATATATATGTGTGTGGGTATGTATGCACTTATATAATACACATGGAGGTTTTTCTTCAGAAGTCTGATGTGATGTTGTGGCATAGCCTCTTCATTCTTCATGAGTAGATCTTAAATCTTGCAGTTTGCTGTGAGCGCATGTTCTGTAATTGCAAAACCAACAATGCCACTCTGAATAGTTGTCAGATCTGAATGGCAATTACTGTTTGGGTTTTTCTTTTTTTTTTTTTTTTTCCTAAAAGGTGTGGTCATTGTCAAAGACTAACCCCTGAGTGGAAGAAAGCAGCAACAGCATTAAAAGTAAGTTTGACCTTTCAAATATGCTTATGGCAGTGGATTGAGGAGAGTTTAGCTGTTTGTCATCTGGCTTGGGAACATGAAGGTGGGGTTTGGTCCCCAAATTTATTCATGCTTGTCCAGTCAGAGGCTCTTAAAGTCAGGATTTTTGTGTTTTTTTTCTTTTTTAAAAGAAGCCATTGAATTGTACAGGAAGCAAATAAATTCTGTCCTTGTGGGCTCACATTACTGTTTTCCAGGGCTGCTTTTTTAACAGCACCAGAAGACATAAGAATCCAGCTGTCCCTGAAAATAGCATGTTTCTCTTTTCTTCCTGGCTGTCCTGTCACCTGCCTCTGAAGTACAGGAACAGCATGAACTGAATATTTGACGACAGCTTTGTAAGCTTTGTAATTACAGAAAGCTTGGTCGTGTAGTGATTTGCTGAGCTCTTGCCTATGTAAAATATATTCCCCGTCTTAAAAAAAAAAACAACCAAAACCAAAAACCCACAAAACCAAATGAAAATTAAAAAAAAAAACAAAACAACCCCCCCCAACCCAACAAAAATCAAACAAACCCAGAACCAGCCAAACAAAAAACCCCAAACAATTTTCAATTTAGTTTGTCAGGATGAAGAAAGAAATGCTTTCAGGGGGGGTGGGGGAGAATACCTCTCCTCTAGTGACTGTTTTCTTACCCTCCTAATAACTTTCTCTCTCTCCCCAGCCTGCACAGAGTGTAAAACGTGTTAAATTGCTGTAGAAGTCTTATCTTAATTCTTGTTTTTATTTCCACAGGGTGTAGTGAAAGTAGGTGCAGTAGATGCAGATAAGCATCAGTCCTTGGGTGGACAGTATGGAGTCAGAGGGTTTCCAACTATCAAGATATTTGGAGCCAACAAAAACAAAGCAGAGGATTATCAGGGTAAATGTGATGCTTTTTCACATGTTGCATGTCTAAAATTTTCCCTGAATACAGTAATTATGGTAGCTGTTAATGCTATCTTCTGTGGTGCTTACTTCCTGCTGGGTGCTTGTAGTCACCGAGACAGATGGGTGGGGCTTGTTTGACCGAATTGTACACTGCTTAGCGTGGGCTAGTAGTCCCACCTGCAGTTTGTAGTTGGTGGAGGTTGATAGGCAGTTCCAAATAATTATTCCTTTCTGCCTGTTTACTGGGAGCTTCCCAGAGATCCCCCCATCAGATAAGGTAGGTAGTTAAAAAATGAAGTCAATCCTGTGGCTTGTTAAGTCAGTGAGTGATGTCCCACCACTACCATTCATAGCCCAGTACTGCTTTTCCTGAAAAATCCTTAGGGTGAGGGAGTATTGAGTTTGTAATTAAGTCAGGGGCCTACCTTTAATTGGCCTTTTGATGCTCTAAACACTCATTTTGCTGTGTTGCAGGTGGCAGGACAAGTGATGCCATTGTTGATGCTGCTCTAAGTGCTCTTCGGTCCCTGGTGAAAGACCGTCTTAGTGGCAGAAGTGGAGGATATAGTTCTGGGAAACAGGTATTTGAGGGAATGTGTGGGTTTGTTGTCAGCTGGAGGCTGTCCTGTACAGGAGATCAGAGCTTGTGCTCTTGACTGTTCACAGAATAGTTGAAGTTGGAGGGGATCTCTGGAGGCTGTGTAGAACAGCCCTCTGCCCGGTGCAGGGTCAACTAGAGCAGATTGCTCAGGTCTTTGTCCTGTCAAGTTGTGAGTATCTCAAAGAGCTGAGACTCCACACAGACTGTGCTGTTTGGGCAACCTGTCCCAGTGTTTGACCACCCTCACAGTACAGAAGTTTTCTCTTATGTTTAAATTAAATTCTTGTATTTCAACTTATGCCCTTTTTGTCCTGTCACTGGGCATTGTAGAGGAGAGTCTGCCTTTGTTTTCTTTACTCCCCTCCACTTGGATATTTGTATACATGGGTAGGATCCACACTGAGCCTTCTATCTTTCCAGCTGAGCAATCCTAGCCTCCTCAACCTCTCATATGTCAGATGCTCAAAGCCCTTAATCAGCTTTGACCCTTGGCTGGTCTTGCTCTGGTGTGAGCATACCCCTTATACTGGGGAGCCCAGAACTAGACCCAGCACTCCAGATGTTTCACACAGTGCTGAGCAGAGGAAAAATCACCTCCCCAGACCTGCTGGCAACTCTCTGCCTAAAGCAGCTCAGGAGACTGTTGGCTGCCTTTGCTGCAGGGATGCATTGCTGGCTCATGTTCAACTTGGTGTCCACCAGAACCCCCAGGTTCCTCTCTGAAAATCTGCTTTCCAGCTAGTCAGTCTCCAGTGTGTACTGGTGCATGGGGTTATTCTTCCCCAGGCGCAACACTTTGTGTTTCTCTTTGGACTCAGGTCCCTGTTAGCCCATTCTCCAACTGGTTGGCATACTATTTGCCTAGTCATAGTCTAAGCTAGATGGATGTGGCTTTTTTAATTTGGTAGTGTTCTTCTGAAGTTAGCTTGCTGGATTTCTCTCCAAAGGTAAATTGAAAAGCTTCTGGCAGCTACTACTGTCTCTAAATCATGGAGTAAGTACACTCCAATATCCGCAAGTTGGCCAGATAAAAGACCTGGGTGGACTGTACCCTATCGTGTGTACGGCACTCACATGTTTGTTTTGCTTAGAAGCCAGGGCACAGTGGGTTGGGGGGGTTGAAGAGCACTTTGTTCTCGGACAGATCAGAGCATGAGGAACTAAGGAAGCATTCCCACATCTTCTTGTTAGTCAGTTTGACCTGATTTTCTTTCTTTTTTTTTTTTTTGTTTTTAAGAGAAGGTTCACTTGCTGTTTCTTGAAAGTGATGTGGGAGTAGGTTGTGTGTATTATCACTTCTAAACGGGGAAAGTTGTATGACCTAACATTGCCTGTTTTGTGTATCATTCAGATAAAGACCATTTGGTACAGCATGACACACAGGAGATGGCTTGTGAGGGAAACTAATTTTGGTTACTTCTTATGTGAGGGTCTGTTTGTTTCTTACAGAGCCGAGAGAGCGGAGGTGGAGATAAGAAGGATGTGATTGAGCTGACTGATGACAGCTTTGATAAGAACGTCATAAACAGTGACGATGTGTGGATGGTGGAGTTTTATGCCCCATGGTGTGGGCACTGCAAAAAGTAAATGAGGTTTTTCTTTGACAATTCAGTTCCCATTAGTGCTTGTTTTTGTGCAATACCCTTAATCCCCTAAAAGGGACCTTGCATCTCTGGTATATCAGAAGTGGGGTTTTCTGTAAAGTGTTTTAACAAAATTGTGTGGGCTTCTCTTGCTCAGGGCACCTTCGTGCTGCTCTGGCTGCGTTCCTCATTAGCAGTAAAATTCAAGGTTAACAGTGGAAGTAAGATTCAGAAGTTATATTGACCTTTTCATTCCTTTGGATGCAGACTTCAGTCTCATTTAGAATAACCCTCCTGAATACTAGTCTCTGCAGAGACTTTTTCCTGAGTGGAGTATGCTATGTAATGTTGGAATGTGGTACACTTTTGCTAGCTCTGAGAGCTTAGAGCACTCATACTCTGTTTTTCAGCCTGGAGCCAGAATGGGCAGCTGCTGCCACTGAGGTGAAGGAACAAACAAAGGGAAAAGTAAAACTGGCTGCAGTAGATGCAACAGTCAATCAGATGCTGGCAGGCCGATACGGGGTGAGTGTGCTCTGCAGTGGTTACAACTTCCTTTCCATCTCTAGTAAGTCCATCTCTAAGACTTCCCTTTAATGCTTACTGAACTGTTCCTTAATCTGGTACCACTTAAATGTTTTGCGCTAAAAATATTAAGTGACACATACCACTTTTCCAGAAATAATTAATTCCTGAATGTCAGTAACAATATAAATAAATGGGGTGAGAGGAAAGGAATAAATCTGTTTATTTCCGTAAGGTCTTGTATAGCTTTATCATCTGAAGTGAGAGGTCTCTCCTTTCAGACTGTACGCTGGCTGGGCATCTCCAGAACATACACATGTACCTGTATGTCTTGGAGCCAGTTGTCAGGGATCACTCAGACAATATTAGCTGCCCAGATCAGCTATGCTGTGGGCCCAAAGTGAACTGATATTCTTTAATTTTTAATACAGTACAGGGAGTTTACAGGGAAACAAAGTAGCACACTGGAAGTGCACACAGCTGGCAGTCAGCAGGAAGACTGAACAAGTTTTTCTGGAAGTGTAGCAGAGGGAGCTTAAGGTCCATTTGTTGGCATGTAGGCACAGTGCTGTCTCCCCACAGACAAATCAGGGAAACTAATGTCTAAGAAATACAAAGAGTAAAGATAGTCCTCCTGGTACTTAAACCTGCTTGGTGCATCTAAACTGAGATGAAACTATTGTTGATTCATCAGACCTAAAACTTGAAACAGTGTTTCCATGTATGTTACCTTTTTTGAATTGTTGCACAAGTAGGAAGCTACAAAATTGTTCCAGTTCAGTCATAACGTGCTGTGAGACTTGATTCAATGAGATGTTAAACCTCTTCCCTTTCTCTTAATCTAGAACACATCAGAGTAGCAGATAACTTTCACCACAAATATTCAGCTTTATTTGAGCTGATGGCTTAAATTTGTCTTGCAGATTCGTGGATTTCCCACAATTAAAATCTTCCAGAAAGGAGAAGACCCTGTTGATTATGACGGTGGCAGAACTAGATCTGATATCATTGCTCGTGCTCTGGATCTGTTTTCTGATAATGCACCACCACCTGAGCTCCTGGAGGTACCTCTACATCATTTTCTCAAATTGCTTTTCCATCATATCCTTTGCAGCAGTTTTTACATGACTGTATTAACTAAATAAAACAGCTGAAGTGTGCTGCTTGCATGCTGTTTTGCACCAGAACGTCAAAGATGACAATCCTGATCATTCAGCTTTATTTAACTTTTACTGTGACTTTGTTGTTGACTGAAAGTTTATCAGAATTGATACAGTGACGACACTGACAGGATGGTGCCAGCATGTCTGAATCCTCTCTTGAGGAATGAGCGAAAAGCTTGGGTTCTCCACACTCTGCATGGTGACTTCTNCTTGAGGAATGAGCGAAAAGCTTGGGTTCTGTGCCCCATCTCTTTTCTTACAAGAGGGCAGGGTTTTGTCATTTGTAAGCCATCCATTAGAAGTTGCATGATGACTAATCTTGCTTGTTGTCCAAAAAAGCTCCACACTCTGCATGGTGACTTCCGGTTTCAGCTTGATGTTGTTAGATTGGAAGTGGTGATCAGTTGTCACCAAAGTGAGGTGCATGCAGGACCCCATTGGGGGTCTTGCAAGAATCCATTGGGGTGCAGGAAGAAAAACAGAATTGTACCATTAATTAAAAAATATATATATAAATGGTGTTTATTTAGTCTTTGGCATCCTTTTAATGTCTATTTTCTGTATGCCTTATGGACATAATGTTAGTACAGTAGTATAGTATATGTGTATAATTGATACACATATACTGGGGCTGTGTGCTTAGAAATTTTTTTTTTACTGGTAGCAGTGCGCAGTCAAAGTTTGGAGACCACTGATGTAGATAGATGAATTGATTCCTTTTTAAGGTAGATCACACAAAACTAATATTGCTCTGTTAATGTCAATTAAATGTCCTCATCTTCAGCAAATCTGCACCTTGCTGGCTCTCCTTATGCTAGCAGTACCATGAATGAAACCTATAAGCATATGCATAGGTCTGGGTGTGCTGTTTCCAGCCCTGGTCCAAGGACCCTGACTTTGAGCAAGAAGCAACATCTTACTGTGCTCTATTTGGTACTGCTTACTTATCTTTTGCTGCAAGTCTCAACAGAAGACTGTGAACTCTTTGTAACTAGCCTTGTGTTGGCTAGTGAAGTATGAGAGGCTTGTAAGCTTTTGTGTCAGGCTCTTTCAATGCTTATTACCTTGTAGGATGGAGTTGATAGGCTATTGGAGGGAAGTAGAGTCACAGCTGGGTAACCAAGCTTTACTCTCACTGACTTTCTGCCACTTTCTTCTAGATAATTAGTGAAGATGTTTTGAAGGGTACTTGTGATGCTCATCAGCTCTGCATCATTTCTGTCCTGCCTCATATTCTTGACACAGGTAGGCATACAAGCAAGCAGACTTCTGTATGAATTTGGCACTTAAAGCATGTAGCTGTGTGGGGTTTTCTAACTTGTCTGATCCTGTCTAACAAACAGGAGCTTCGGGGAGGAATTCTTACCTGGATGTCATGTTGAAAATGGCTGAAAAATACAAAAAGAAAATGTGGGGGTAAGTGTCACTGTATAGACTGGTCGTCTTGGAAAAGATGTGAGCATTTTTAGAGGTAACAGGACAGAATTTGTATGATAGTGATTCATCTGCAGATAAGAGTTGTTCCTTGTTCAGGAGAGTACATCTTGGTATTTCACTAACTGTATTGTGGGAGGGGATGCTGTGGCTTTAGAATAAACGCCTGATTATTTTTTATCTTTTGATCTACCTCCCAAATCCTGTGTTTACAAGTGATATCTCAGCATTAATGAGATCAGATTAAGCATCTTTTACTCTTGTCCTGAGTGCTAAAATATTTTAGGGCAGTATTTATCCAATTTCTTCTAGAGTCTTTTGCTGGTGGGTAATTTATTAACAAATTTCTTGCCCTCAAAGAAGCAGGCCAGCAGGCTTTGCCTTTTCTCCTCTCAAGTGGAGATTAGGATCTCTGGGGCTTCTCTCGGAAGTGAGAGTTGTTCTGACACCCTGACTGCTGTGGAAAGGGGGCAAAATGCCATGAAAGCCTGGGGGGGAAACGCTGAGATTGGCTGATTCCAGAGGTTCCTCAGGGGACTTTAAAAGCATTAGAGGAACTGAGATCTAACCAGTGAGGAACTAATACTGAGTGAAATACTGTTCTTGCGGTCTTTGGCCAGGCATCTTCTACAGTGGGATTTGGGCAGTACTTTGTTGTGTTTAGATCTGTAACTTGAGCCATTTTAAACCTTGCTTAATATAGGCTAAACTGCAGCAACTTGTTCGGATTGGTAACATAGTTCTTTCCCTGGACTATCTTTCATGGCTGTTCTTCTGATCCAGCTTTCGGTGGGTGTGAGCGTGGGGCTGGCCTAGAGTGCTGTTCAAGGAGGGGCTTTCTTCTGTTACGTGGTTTAAGATTGGGACCCTGCTATTCCCTGCTGCCTTCAGTAACAAACTGGGATGTGTTTACACTGTCAAGGGCAGTTCAGAGCCCAGCTTGAACGCTTCAGGGTTTCAGGGTATGTGTGACTTCTAAACAATTGTAATGCCTATACTAATTATCCATTTTATATTTTGTTTTCCTCAAGGTGGCTATGGACAGAAGCAGGTGCTCAGTCAGATCTTGAGAGCTCTTTGGGGATTGGAGGCTTTGGGTATCCAGCAATGGCAGCTGTTAATGCTCGGAAGATGAAATTTGCCCTTCTTAAAGGATCATTCAGTGAGCAAGGGATTAATGAGTTTCTCAGGTATGAAGTCTTTAAGTGACTTAAATCTTTCTGTAACTGGGGCTGTGACTCTTTAGCCCAAAGCCAGGCTCTTCTGGATCAGATGAGACTTGCACAGTTAAGAGAATTAAGATGATGAGCATTCACTGGAGTAAGGGAATGATTTCAGTGAGGCCCGCAACTAATAAAGCGGTCTCTACCTCTTTGTCTTGGACAGAATGAAAAAGTTGGCCATTTAGACCTAAATGGTATATTTAGTACAACTTTTGAAAACAGAAGTGAGCTTGGATCTTAAAAAATTCCGGTTCTCTAGTAACAAAAGCAATTAATGGAATTTGGTAATCAGTACTACTAAATTCAAATGGTGCATTCTGATTAGTAATTGGGAAGTTCCCAGTTTAGGAATCTAAATGGGTGCTGCTGAGGTTCTGTATGTTACTGTTCATTTTTTCTGGTTTGGTCCAGTCCTGTCTGCCCCCTCCCACTCTCCCCTCACCCATTCCCCTGGCATCTGGTAAACTAACTGGGGGAGCCGAAGCAATCCATCCAAAAAGTAAAGAGCTTGCTGCTCAGCTCAAGTTCCCTGAAACTGCCTCTTGTGTAGTTCAGCAAAAAAACAGTGCTGAGAATTGAATGAGGAAAGGAAATGGGGAGGAGGACAGAAGGCACAGCACCACTGAAACACAGCAGCTAAACTTACACTGGTACTTAAGCATGGTCAAAGTGAAGTGAGAACTCTGCTTTTGGGTAAAACACCAGCTGCCATGAGGTGTGTAAGAGCCTTTGAGAACTTACATTAGCAGCATTATTTCCATGCCCTTGCCTGGAGAAGGGCAAAGGACAGTCAGAATTGCGTAAAGGAAATACAAATCTCTCCCCACCTTGCCATTAATTGAAGCCTGTTCCTGTTGGATTAATGTAAACAGTGCTATATGCTCTTACCTGTGTAAGGGATCAGACTTTCTTCTTAATGCCAAAAAGGGAAGGCTCTCTGAGCATCAAGTAAAAATACAGGATTCAGATGCAAGAAGAGTAATACCAGACAGTCTGTACTAATAACGCATGTGAGAGAAATGTCTGCCCTTCTCAGACGTGCCAAATTCTCTTAGTCTATAGAACTCATATTAGTGAAGCCTTTCCTCATGAGGGTGTATGGTGCTTCCAGGACACAACAGCCAACTTACCAGCTTACATTGCATTAGATAATTGGCTTGGTATTGTCTTACTACAGAGCAATACTTGCTGGAATAATCTCCTGACACTTCAGCTCAGCTGTGCTGCCTAGAGGAAGTGATACAATCACAGTTGGTGTAGCTGGCTGTTAACTCAGCTTGCTTGTGTGCAGCTTTTGTAATCTAACAGGCAGTCTCAACAGTGTTGACCAAAAGTAAGGAAACAAGCACTGAGAAGAGCATAAAAACTGTAGACTCCACCTACGGAGGAATGCTTATTCAGTCTTACTTGCCTCTGAAAGAATGCAAAGGGATTAGCTCTTCAGGATTCTAATTTAGGCTTCTTAAGCAAGCCTAACTGGCAAGTGCAAGATGGGGTGTCTCAAGTCAGAAGCTGGTGTTACCTCGTACTCGTGGAGGCTTAGAGTCCACTAAAAAAGATCACTAGTGATTTCAAGTAACAGTTGCAGGTGACTTCCAAAACTAGAATTACAGACTCCTCTCGGAGTTGCCTCAAGTGATACACAACATACTGTTAAAGGGGCTGTGTTTGTTCATGAGTATTACAAGGGGCACTGCTGAAACATGAAACAGTGTAGCTCGTATAGTTTGTCTCTTTGGATCCAATTGTAAATTCACAATGCTGCTTTAAGGGCGCTCGTTCATTTGTTGCTTCTCAATTTGAGAAGCTTTTGCTTTCAGAAAGTTTACATTTGCTTCAAAAGATGCAAGAAGTTTTCAAAGTTAACTTCANGGCACTGCTGAAACATGAAACAGTGTAGCTTTTGCTTTCAGAAAGCTTACATTTGCTTCAAAAGATGCAAGCAGTTTTCAAAGTTAACTCCTTTTATCTGAAGCCGGCAGTGTTCCAGGTGGATGGAGACTGGAGAAATTTCTTAAATTTAATGTTTACTTGTTTGTTTTTTTTTTCTCAGGGAACTGTCTGTTGGTCGTGGCTCTACAGCACCAGTGGGTGGTGGAGCTTTCCCTAAAATTCATTCAGTTGAACCTTGGGATGGCAAAGATGGTGAGGTAAGGGGTGCTCCACGTCTGGTGCTGATGATTTGCTAGGTTCGGAAGTGACTGGGTAGAGTAACTAAGAACTGGCAATGTGAAAATTCTTGTTCTTACAAGATTGTGTCAAGTTGTTTTGATGGCTTCCCATTATCTAAATTCTGCCACCACACCAAACACCAGCTTCATCGTCTGACGCTGTGGACTTTCCTATGTAGGATGCATCCTACTCCTGCCTAGCTGTTAGGATGTAATCTGAAAGTTGAATCCCTTGAGGCTGTAACCTATTACTACCCATGCGGAGTAGGGGAGGTGGTAGTGTATGCATTCAAGACCTGAACATTTGTGGAGACTTTGGTTCTGCAATATGCTGACCTTACCATCAAAGTCTTAATGTCAGGAAATTTGTACAGTAAAGCCTGTATAATAACAGTGATTTCAAGTATGTTCTTAAGGTTCAACATGGCTGTAAAAAACCAAAGTTACTACAATCCTTTCATCTACTTCAGATGGAATTAAAATATGGTAGTGGCTTTGTTACAGCATTTATCTGTATTTGCCTTTATCTGGAGTATTTTTATTAGAAAACAACTTTCTAGTCTAAATTCTGATTGCTTGTCTGGTGCTTAATACACTTTGAGTTTTTATGAATGAAAGAGATGACAGGTGGGAGCTTTAATCTCAGGATGAAGTAAGCATCTTTCAAAGTTGGTGATGTCCCAATGTTAAGCGCTTCTAAACATGTGCTCAAAACCTTCCCTCTTTCATAGCTTCCGGTTGAAGATGATATTGATCTCAGTGATGTGGATCTGGATGACTGGGATAAAGACGAGCTGTGAGATCTTCAGGAAACTTTTTTTTCTTGGGAGAGTCTGTGCAGCAGTTTGCAACCTGGTTCACAATCAGATGGATATTCCAGTGGCCTTTTTGTGGAGAAATAGCATGTGACACACTGTGCTATTTGATGCATTGCAGCAGTGAACTGTACGCATCTCAAGAAAACATTGCAGAAATTCTATGAATTGTCATAACCAGTAAACTTGATTGTATTCTGTGTAACAAATATTTTGAGGACACCATGGATATTTCTTTGGAACATCTTGGTTTTTATTTTGTGGATAGTGTGCTGTTTGAGTGTTACTGGAGGCTGTTAGTGTAACCAATTTTAAATGTGATTTTTTTTTTTTCATGGAGGTGGAACCTGGTCAGCTTCTGTTTCAATTAAAGAATAAAACAAAATATTTTTGACACACAGTGTTAGTCTTGTATAGAGTAACAAAGGTACACGTGATAAAAGCTATCCCATTTTGGATGACTCTTGAAAAAATGAACTGTAGAATAGAGAGGCTGATGCAGAGGGGAGTCCTAAACCTCTCCCTCACTGTGAACGGTCTTGACTGCTTGGCATAAAGCCTGAGTAGATGGACAATCTTAGTTTAAATGCTCTTTAGTCTTCCTATTCCTTCTCAGGGGCTTTCTCTTTCTTTGTGCCAGACTTTGTAAGATCATTAATACAATGGAAGTGGAGTTGTTGCTGCAATGGGAGACACTGGGAGCTGTTGGTCTTTTCCCCAGGATTACAGTGAAGCTACTCCCTGTTATAGGGCATGAGGATTTCCAGGTGCTAACAGAAAAACACCACGGTGCTGTCTCCAGCAAATTGGAAAATATTTCTTCACTTCCCATCTGGCATTGTTTCAATTTGGAAATTGCTATTTCCTTGGAAGGGGAATCAGGACTGGGAATGGGCATGGTTACTGCTGCTTTTTTAATAAAGTTACTACTATATTTTGTTGCTCTCCATGTCTTATGTATTGGTGTCTAGTGAAGTGACCCTCATGGGATCAGCTTGTTTATAAGTAAGGACTGAAAGACCTGAAAGTTTCCCCTCCTTTCAAGGAAATAACTTAATATGGATATTTGTCATCTGGTGTCTGTAAGAGATCGCCCACACCTCGTCCCTATGAAAGGCAGTGTAAGAGCCACTGGTAGCCAACAGTAGCTTGACTGCTGATTTAGGGCAGGAAATGTGCTCCAGCTCTAAGTCGTCCCTGCAGATGAGATCTAATGGAACTGTTCTAACTGAAATGTTGTGGCAAAAACTAAACTTGTAAGTATTTGGGACTAGAAGTCATACTATATTAAGTTCCACAGCAATTTTGAGGATCTTTCTTCTTAAGCTTTTCTTTTTCTTTTAAATTATGAAACCAAACAAACTTTGAGTTCTGCTCTGATGCTTTCTACTTTTTCTATTTTGTTTTTAAGTTTGCTTTGTTAGAAGAACAGGACTGTACACACCTAGTAGATCCATTAGCCATCTCACTTTTAAAATTGTTTTATTTCAAGTCCAATAGATATTCCGTCTTTGTAACTTACCAAAACAAAATAAATACTACCATAGTACCTCGTGCCTCTGAAATATGTTTTTGTAAAACTATGAACAATGTATATCTGTATTGAAGTCACTGTAAAAATTACTGGAAGTGTTAAGATCTTATACAATTATCCTGCTACATCATCTGCATTTTAATTTTATTTTCAGCAGCTAAAGTTTGTTTTACTGTAACATTAGAGTCTTGAAAATTAATAGATGAAGCTTGAGCAATTTTTTTTTTAACTGGAGTCAAGAAGACTGAGGTCAATCTTGAAATAGACGTAAGGATAGTATTCTTGATTACTGAGTTGTAAACCAGGTATGTCCATGCCAGGCTGCAAAAGGAAACAGTATGACTTTAGTACCAGTAAACAGACTTCACAGTTGGAATCTACAGTGGATTGCTTTAGAGTTTTGTATTCACTGTGATTAAGATGGGGAATTCACCACTGAGAATCTGGTGTGTGTTTGTTTGGTGTGTTCAGGCTGCCATAAAGCAGTTAGCATTGAGAATTCATGCTTGGTTGTTGCAAGTTTGTGAACATGTAGTATTTTTGTGTGCTTCAGCTCTAGAGCAACTCATTTCTCTTCCCTTCATGCACTGAAAATCTTATGCTTGCTGGTTTTAAGCTGTTTTAACACCTACTGGTTTATCCTAAATCATTTGTGTGCTCAAGATATGGGGGGAAAGAGGGGGTGAGCAAGTACTGCTGCTTGCTGAAGTCCTAGGTTGAGGTATTTAGTCAATGACAGCCTTTTAGAGCGGATGGAGCTGTCGCACTCCTAGCATTTAGTTCTGAATTCATTTTCCTTGCTTGTGTTGATCTGAATGTTTATAGAAGCATTGAAGATTTTTACCTGGAGGAACTGACATAATTGAGCAGACTTATTTCAGTCTGGTAGCTTCAACAGAAAATGTAAGCAATCTCTATGCATCTCCATCATAATCTCTGAGCCTTCTTGTTACCTTAATACAATCTGTAACCACCCAGTATTGGAGCTGCACCCAGGGATCCCAGCATTGCCAGGTGTGAGGCGTTGCTAGCTCTAACCCCTGGACTGTGAAAGGGTTCATTTGGCTAAACTGAGACAAGGTACAGCATGTGCAGTCCTAGACCAAATACATACATCCATTATACTTGCTGCTGCGACTTCATCCAGGTGCTTGAAGACCACGTTTAGGACCTCTCTCAGGCGTTTTATGGACTTCCTATTTGGCTGCAGCAGCATTGCTTGGAAATTCACTGGGAGGCCATACCTTGAAACACATCAACGTACACCATCATCTGCTGGGAAGGGGCACACTTTTCCACTCCTGCCCTTCTCTGCTTAGCTGATCGTGAGTTGCAGAAACAATCTCAGTGGTGGTGTGCTGCCTCTTTATCTGAAAGCATTTTCTTTTTGAAGCTGAAAGTCAACTAAATGGTGTCTTTCTGTTTTCCACTTCCCTGTAAGTGCCCCCAAATAACTGTTTCTCATCAGCTTCGTACATCACCTGTTTTGTGGTCATCTGTATTGTCTCCTGTGAGCTTCTGGAGCATGGTGTGTAAGGGATGTTCCCTCCCATGAAGGAGCTGCCCCAGGAAGACAGACGTACATTTTGACTTCTCCAGGAATCTCTGCCGGCACTGCGTGTTTACCCACTTACCTCAGGACAGATTCAACAAAAACTCTCAAGGCTTTCACGTGAATCCAAGCCACAAATGCTTCACTGAAGTTCACTTTCAGCCAGCGCAGTAACGGCCCCTATGAGAACAGACACAACAGTACTGTGATCCCCTCTCTGCGTGAAGCAGCTCCATACCTAACACCATTGAGGCCATCGCGGGCTGCTGAGATAATTCTCAGGCAGCCTGTTAGTGGCTCCCACTTTATCTGAAACTCAAGAGACCGTGGGTAACTTCTGTTATCTATCCTATGCCTTGCTTTTTCTGGGCTAAATGGAGCTCACAGGAGTCTGTTGGAACCATAAAGCCATTTCTGAGTGAGAGGTGCTTAGGCACACCAGTAGCAACAGCTGTCATTATATGGAGCATCGACTTGATGTGCTACTTACATATTGTTGTTTCTTATCAGAAGCTAATTTCATCAGCTCTTCCTTTTCACATTTCAGTTCCTTCTCGTCAAAATAAAATTCCCGAACCATGAACCTACAATTGAATGACATTTGCTTTCACAAGCCATAGTCCAAGCAATATGTGTGCTCATTTCTTTTGCCTCTAGAGAAGCAGGTATGGGATGTTTCGGAGTTGCTAACCGTTTAACTGGTTAAGGTACATGGAGTTGAAGTCACCCCCAGAAAGCAAACTTCCTGCTGTCAGTAGCATGAGAGCAGAAAAGACAATTCCAGGATCTGTAATTTGGTACTTAAATAATAGAATCACTGCATCTGCTGCCACAGCTCCTTCCCACCCTGCCTTCTCAGTGGCTTTAGGGCTAGCAGCAGCCCAAACAGTAAGTCATAGAATCATAGAATCATAGAATGGTTTAGGTTGGAAAGGACCTTGAAGATCATCGAGTTCCAACCCCCCTGCCATAGGCAGGGACACCTCCCACTAGACCAGGTTGCCCAAGGCCACGTCCAGCCTGGCCTTGAACACCTCCAGGGATGGGGCCTCAACAACCTCTCGGGGCAACCTGTTCCAGTGCCTCACCACCCTCAAAGTGAAAAACTTCTTCCTAATGTTCAATCTAAACCTGCCCTCTTTCAGTTTGAAGCCATTCCCCCTTGTCCTGTCACTACATGCCCTAGTAAAAAGTCCTTCCCCAAAGTCCCCCCAAGTCCTAAAAAGCAGTGATGGATTCAGCTGTGCTGCACACAGAACAAGCCTCACCTTATCCTCACCATCTGCTTTCTAGCCTGCCCCGCCAAGCAATCAGTGCTCCTTACCTGTTCTCTCTGGCTTTAGCCTTGAAGTCATCCATCACTTTTCTAAATAGGGTCACGGTGAAGAGTCCCCCCTCTGCATCCTCAGCAATCATTCTGTGGGAGGCAAATCCACTGCTGTGATTTGACATGGCAAATCCCTCGTGCCTTCTTTACCTTCCTCTTCTGCAGTTCTTTTTCTTTTATTTATGATACTAAACAACACCCTGCTTTTCAAGAACTGCTGTGACTGAAATAGGGAACAAAGACTTTACTAGCACTGGCCACGCTATCTCCAGTGTAACACTCCCATGAGTTAAGTTCCCGAAGCCATCGTAGTACACGTGCATTCTGCCTGCCTGCTTTTTCTATGTTTCCTGGTAACTTTCCCCCACTTTCCATGCACTTGTGATTTTGAGACAGGCATTAGCAAACAACTTTCTTCTTTCTCTGTGCTTTCCGCTTCTTCCATTTCAGATAATAGCACTGTCACCTCTTGTGCCCTGGATTGGACCTCATGGTCTGTGGGAGCTGAATAGTGGAATATTTAATTGCTACAACGGACTCTTTACTGCAGGTGAAAGGATAAGTTAATTATGGCATTTGTTAATGGAAATGACTATGCTGAATTATCCTATTCCATAGCAGGAAGCAATTAAAGATGCAAAGATAGTGTTTGGTCTTTGTAAAAAGTAGTTTCCATAAAGCTGTGATTGTATGTGTCTGAATTATGCCTGGATTACTGTAATAAATTGTTTGTTTTACACAAAAAGCAACAAGCCTGGTTGAAAACAGAAAGAACAAGATTACTGGAAAAGGGAACAACAAGCTAATTGTAAAAAAACCCAAAAGGTTTATTTTTTTTTTCATCTGCACTTCCCTTCAACAGAGTAATTTCTGATTTCAGTTGAGAATGAAATTGGGCAAATCTTTATGTTAACATGGAGCCTATGTGTTAGACAAGTGATTCCTTCCAGGATCCAGCAATTTGAGGGGCTAAAATATGGCAGGGATCTCTGAAACAAACAGGGACCTTAATGTGGAATTTCACTTACTTGGTGGAGCGAGGCACTACCATATCAGAGAGGGATTCATAGGTCTTCTGCCACTGGACGTAGCTTGACCTTTGAGCAACACAAAACAAAGCACAGCAAATAAATACTATATACTAGAAAGCAAATGTGTTAATAAATATAGTTAATTAAGCTAATGGCTTAGGGTAGAAGGGTTGGAGCTCTTCGTGCTGGGTTATGTAATTAAGACACATTAAGCCTCTCCTATCCTTTCCTCTCCTAGTCACCATCTAGGGAGGTGTTTCCCTCAACACTGCACCCTCAATCCTCACTTTGGGTCTTGACATGAAGAAGGGCCCAGAGCAGGAACCTGATGGTGGGAAGAACGTGACTTTTGGCCCATACTTCCAGGCTGCCACACAGTGTCCCGTGCACCAGGACCCCTGCACAAGGTGGCCCTGATCCATGGGTAGGTGTGGTACGTCTGCTACGTGCAGTCCCAGAGCTGATTGGCTGCTACACTGCAAACATGGCAAGTGCCAGCACTGGGAGAAAGGGGTCAAGGGGATGGTAGGAGTTTGCAAAGTGAGAAGTCTGTTTATAGGGGGAATCTGAAAGAATGTGCAGATAATAAACTCAACAAACTTACCTCAGATAGCTTTTTGTAACATGGTTTTCACAGACAGAAAAGTGATAGTACTGTATGTGCGTGTGTTGGGACAGGGCTCTCTGGAGAGGAAAGTTTTGTGTAGGCTTCTGAGAAGGACATTGCGTAACTTCACAACTGATGGTGATGGCAGTCATCCTACATGCAGGCACGTACGAATACACAGCCAGCAGAGGCCTTGTGAGTTTGACAGGTCTAATTCCTTTTATAAAGTGGCTAAGCTCCAGTAAGAATCCGTTTTTCTCTTTTTTTTAACTCGTACTACTCCTAGCAGAAGGCTATTTGAGAACCCACTGTATAACCATTAAAAGTCTGCATCCCAATTCTGTCCTGTTCCAAGTTCAGAGCAGTCTTTGTCTCTTGGTTTTAAGCCAGCACCACCCTTGGCAGAAACTGTTCTTTCTCTTGGCTAACAACTCCACCCGTGTCCCAGCCACGGCACTGATGAGCTGCCCCAACCTGACCCAGTATCTCCGGGATCCGGCGCTTAGGCCTGAAACTCAATGCCACGTTGAGCGCGTGAGCACGCACTATTGCCTTACTTTGGCACCACCACCAGCAGCGTGATAAGGTACTCAGAATCCAGAACAAAGTCTTCTTTATGCACAATGTCTGCTAGGGTCCGAGTCAGCAGATTTCCCCTATGGTGAAGAAGACAAAGAAAAAACAACATTAGCAGGAACCCAACAGCAGCACACTGGAGATATTGTGCTGTGGGTACAGTTGCTAATAGCGTATACTGGGGTAGAAGGAGGCCAGGAAGGAGGTGATTAAAGGGCACGTCTACACTTCTAAAATGGCCATTTAGTTATTTTTACTGCAACTAAAAAGAACAAAAAAGCAACTAATACTAATGGCAGAATATTGGTGACTAGCGCTAGGCTGGTTTATGCCCTTTATGTGAAATTACACTGTTCTGCTGCTATTGTTTCCCCAGTAAGTGTGTAGACACTTGGGAAGTGAACACCACAAGTTACCACCCTGCTCCCACTCATTGATGCATCTTTTGGAGGCACCTGCCTTCACAAGGCTGCCTGTTGAGCTGCCTGTGTCACCACGCTTCAGTCAGAGTAAGCGATGTTAGTATGGACCTAAGCCATCAAAGCAACCCTGGACTGCCATGAACAAGCATGCAGAGATATCTCCAGCTGAAGGACAGTGGCAGCAGCAGTCTTGCGCGCAGGTGGGATCAGCAGGAGGGGGTGTCTTCACGGTCTAAGCCTACTTGATCACATTAAGTTCCACTAGTGCTGCACGCCTAGGAAGCGTAGATGGCTGGGGCTGGCCGGGCATGGCTGGGAGGCACTAGGTGTGTATGGGAGGAGAGCAGCTGCCCTCTCTGTCACTGGGAGGAGTGAAGAAGGACCTAAACCAGTAGTTTTTGGATTGAGTTTCACTGTGCCAGTCTAAACATTAATTAACTGGCCAGTAACATCTTACTAGATATTTGTTCAACCCAAGCTAGCTGGCACTGGTAGACACTAGAGATGCCACCAATTTAAGGTGGACAGGATGGTGAGAGGAAGATAGGCCTGGACCATGGGGCCTCCGTTCTCCCTCCCCACCTTGCTGGAGGCCTGGCACTGCTAATGTTCCCCACACAGAGCTTCTGCCTCTCTCCAGGTGCTTAAAGCTGACATGGAAGCTGGAGAGATGCTGCAGAGTGGGCTGGGAATTTGAACAGTGCCAGGAAAAGGGAAATGGGAGCTATTGTCCCCTGTCCCTCCCACCCGTGATTATCCTCATGAACGTAGCCTGAGACAAATGTGTCTAACACTGTCTATACCAAGCTGGAAGCACAGGCCAGTGGTGCTGGCTGGTGGTGGTGAGGTATGGACACAGGAACTCAGCAGACAGAGGGGGAGATGTAACTGTAATACGGCTCCACTGCCCCTCGTGGGCACTGCAGACCCCATGTTGAGCAGGTCTCCATGAGGGATAGAGTTTTTTTAACAAACTCATTCTGAACCATCACCTGGAAGTATTTTTTCATGGTTTCTGGCTGGGTTCAGTGGCGTTGGTGCCAGGCATGCTCATTTTATCTCCACATTCAGAACCAAATTCCAGCCCCTCTGGGGTTTGGTTTGGGCCCCTGTGAGTATCTCCTTCGGGCAAGGGCTGGTTTCTAGGCAGGCTGCCAGCCTGGCTGGCTGCGGTGCCGGGAAGGCGAGGACCTGTGTCCTGTGCCCAGAGCAGGGGGCCTGAGTAGGAAAGAGTGGCCCATATGAGCGTGCGTTGGGCGAGGTCTTGCACAGCATTGTCTAAGCTGCTCTAAATTTACTACTTACTGGCATCTACTATTCTCCCCAGTGATATCCTGGAGGAAATCCAGGTATCAGCGCTGACATAGGTAAAGACCATAAGCAGTTGGAGAGAGAGGAGAGAGAATTTCGGAAGTCCTGACAGAGCGTTACCTGGACCAACAGAATGAAACAAAGAAAAGAAAAATGTAAGTGGGATATGCTGGTGAGGTAGACACAGCGTGGACGGAGAATAGATGCCTTTGCCCGGAATATTGTAAAACTGACTTTCTGAACAGCATTTGCAGAGCTCCCATAGGAAAAAGCTCTGTCTTGCAAAGGAATCCACTGGTTGACCCAGCTGATCTAATTTCTGACTCACTGCAATCTCATCAGAACAATACAGCGCATTTAGTTTTGACTCTTTCCCAAGACCGTCTGCCCGCACTGCCAATAAAATCCTATTAGGAACTGCAGTCTCCCAGAGCTGATTTTGAGACACGCTGACCACACCAGCTCCCCAGGCTCCGGCTTTCGCTGGCTCTGTAGATGCTCAGCATTCCCCAAAGCCAGAAAAATTTCTTCCCACCAGAACCCACATGGTCCACAGCACAGCGATGGGTGTGGGCACACACTGCCCTCCGTTCAGCCGTGCAGTGTTCCAGATGCGAACAGGCATGTGTTATACTTACACCGTTTTTTTCTCCAGGCTTTGCAAATTTCCTTTAATGTTGTTGTATGCAGCTGATCGGGTCTTTAGGTCTGTTTCTATTTGAGTCACTTGCTAAAACAAAGTAAAAAAAAGTGAGTCAACTCGGTGCTTGAGGTGTTGTCCTCACCCCGCTCCCACTCCCTCTGCACCTTAAGGCAAGGACACAGCCGTCAGCCCCTCGGAAAACCACCTGATGGTGGCCAAGAGGGAGCCGGTGATATTTCTGCAGAAAATAGGATGCAGTTATCTGCTGCTGTGTGTGTGTTACAGCTGTACCTAAGGAGCAAGTTCACGGTTTCATCTGTTATCTAAATTGAACAACGCATCACGCCTTCCTGAATGGACTGACGGTGTAAATTATTCATCCAGCCTGCAATACGTTTGATTTAATGTCAGGCCAACGATTTCGCAAAAGAACTCCAAAATGGAGAGCGATATGGCAGTATATAAAATCAATAAAGTATTACAATGAAGGGGATTAAAGTGCAGAAAGAATGTCAATATACTCTAGTAAATCTGATAAAGTGCCATATACTTATAGACTGGATAGGTTTAAATATACATATCATTATTATTACAGTAGAAATTAAACTATCAACTGCTTCAGTACAGAGTGTGTGCTTCTGAGCCTGTTCCTGCCCAAACCAAATGCAAAGTTCTCACTGACTGCCATGAGAGGAGGGACCAAAAACTGCCAAAGGACACATGCTTCCCTATGCTGACACCTTCTTAAAGTCTGGAGAACAATTTACCTTTGCTAATGCTTCTGATATATTCTTCAGCGGCTGCTTTATGGGATATTTGGCCATGTCCCACTCAAACCGTGTCAGGTAGCTAATTAGATCAACTGAAAATGCAAAGAGATGCATTAAAGCAGACAGCTTACCAGATGGCAGGTGAAAGTTTGAGTAGTAGCCCCCAGCTATAGCCTAGGCATATCTTTGATTAACATTAGAGACGGGAATGAACCAGAAGCCCACCTCTGTATCCTCACAGAAATGTAATATAGATCAAATCCACACAGATCATACGCCCGATCTAATAATCTTTCAAATTCTAATTCTAAATATTTCTAATTATAATTAATCATCACTTCACAGCACAAACACCTTGATGTAACATACCTCAGTCTTGATTATTGCAATATGCCTGAATTTAATCCTGGCAAGAGCTATCAGAAAAATACTTTGTGCCCAGGACCAGCGGTAATACTCAGGGTTATTGAGAGTTTGATCAAAAATATTAAGAGTGTAGCTGATGTTACTTCTCTGTGATTCAGTCAAGCGCTCACTAGAAATCAAACCAATTCAGGTGCAATGAGGAATTCCTCGTTGACTTTGCACACAGAGCTCCCCATCTCATGCAAAGCCATACGGTGTTTCTCTAAATGGATAAATACAGTCACAGCATCCAACAACAGAAATTCACAGCAAGGCCCTGCGCATGCAGCCCCCCAAAACAAGACACCCTCGGACCATGGGGAGTCATGGCTTCTTCCCAGAACCGAGGGGAGATGACACATATGACACCCAGCTCCTAGAACAGGGTCATGCTGTGGCACTCCATTTGAAGACCAAGGCTTCTTAGCATCAGAAAATATTAAGACTTGGTACACTATGGTACCAAATAAAGAATTGTCCACTAGAAGCTCACAAAATCAGACAGCTCTGTGCCTAAGCTGACTCCTGAGAGTCCTTAGGGTGCCAAACACTCCTGCATAGTGTTCTTGGGCAACGTTATGGGATGGGATAAACTCACAACAAGCAGAGGGGCTGGGACTGTCCCCCTGCAGGTTAGGGAGGCTAGAGAAAGGCAGCAGGCAGGGTCTCGGTGTCTAGACAAAGAAGCCAGAACAGTGTCACCTGCAGGACAGGCTTTCTTCCAGATCAGGAGTATATCTGGGAAGGCACCCTGGGGAGATGGGGAGCAAAACAAGCTCAAGGTGCCAAGTGAAAGGAGGGGCACGCCGGGGCCATTCAGTGCTCTTTGCTACTGTGTCCAGAGAGTCCTTCAGTCCTACAGCGAGGTTTGAGCACAATTTCTTGTGGGCTGGACTTCCAGGGTGTGGGGAAAACTTCATGAACTGAGATGTACAAGAAGGAATGTGAAAAGTTGAATAACTGCCACACTACCAGGCTGAGGGTACTACCCTGTCTGGTGTGTTACCGAATACCCTTGGCCGGATAGTGCTATCCTTTCCGTGGGCTTCTCTCACCCCACAACAGAGTCAGTTTACCCTATTAGATTTCTAAAGCATGGAAAGTCTTATGTTAGGAGGAAACAGGCTTCTGAGCAAGGCATAAACTGCCTGGGAGGCAGACAGCACTGGCATGACGGTGTTCTCCCCCTTTTTCTAAAACCACAGCTGTGTAAACCTCCTCCACATCCAATAGATGGGAATCACGAGGCAAAGATGCAACCCTTCCTGCTAAGGTCTGATTGGGAATCAGCAAATTTTTCTGCACAGGAAGCGTATGGGAAGGGGGCAAAGGTGCAGAAGGCAGGGAGAGCTCTCAGACAGCTCCTGCGCGTGCCAGTGCTTGCTCCTGCTCTCTGGAGGGAAGGCAGGGAGGTGAAAAATACTTCAGCAATAAAATTCACCGAGCGCTTTCAGCATGGGGTACACGACACAAGGATTTCATCCTGCTGCCTCTCTTCCAAGCTTTCTTGCTTAGGCTTTACTAAATTCAATGGGAATGAAACCTGCACAGAGCATGGTATTACTGGGCTGTACGGAGGAACAGTGTATTCACAGGCTCTGACCTACACATAGTTGAGGAGATATGGAAGTTCCCTGTAGACCTACACATGCCCTTTCTATCCTCGCATTCCTTGAATCTCAGCAGAATAAAAATGTTAGGCAGTTAAGCACAGCATGAGTTCTCAGCCCATTTTACAAGTTAATTCCTGAGCAGAGCTCTGGCACGAGTGCAGATCAGTGAAGCAGCCTGATCTTGGGGATGGCACAAACTACTATGCACACATTAGCAGAACTGAGCTTAAAATGCCAAGCAGTCCAAGCACCCTGATGTTCCTGGAATGGCACCCCTCATTTACGGAACCTCTTGAGTCACTTCTAAAAGACTTCACATAGTTGCCCATCCAGGAGAGATGCTTCCCACCTACCCCAATGCGCTCACAGCTGCCCAGGAACCCTACAGCCTGAATCCCTCGTAACTCTGATTTACTCGCCCAGCTCTAAGAGGCGATGCTAAATACTTTCCCTTCAAAACACTTAAGTTTTAAAAATTGTTTTGCTTCCCATCCTGCTTTATTTTGAGCTCATTATAAAGAATGGAGTTATTCCACCACTTGCCAAATTTTAAAATTCATTTGGGTTTAATATTACTATAAATGGAAGAGAATGTGGACTGAATCTTTGAAGAAAAGCTTTTACATACATTTCACATTTTTTATTCTGTCATAAGCAAGAAATCATTTCCTGCTGTTGTGATATACTAAAATTCCCTTTAATACACAAACACACGTTTTGCTTCTATAAGAGACATCTCCACATGGCTGCTTTCAACTGTTGCCCTCTGGAAAGCAGTGTGTGCATGCACTTAACTAGAAGTGCTGTATTTTCTAGTACTTTGCATTTTCCTGCACAAAAATCTAGCCAAAAAAATTGTTAGACGCACAGCCACCATCTTCATCTATTTGTGGACCAAATTGCTGTCAGGATTATATACAGCTGAGCTAAAATCAGAAAACTTGTATAGTGTAATCTAAAACAAAATTTGAGTTGGGATGGTCTAGTAGTCTGAAACAGGACCATGCAGCAAGAAGGTGTGTCTTATAATTCTGTTTCTGATTTCACAACCTCAAGGAAGTCTTCAACTTTAGGGTCCTTTTGCTAACCAGAAAGGGGAGGAGGAAGAATTCATACAGCAAAGTTGCTGCTGCTTATGAAGAGTGACACTGAAATATATTAGGGGAACCCTCATATACTGAAGCTGACTCAATTTTTTAAGATGCAGTTAATAATCTTGGAAAGGTTAATGTCTTAGTTTAATATGATTTGTTTGGATGACCAAATCCAAACAGAGGACAGAAATTAGTAACACATACAAGTAATTCCCACATCCTTCTATTACAACACATGCAGAGCTGATAGGAAAGGAAAATGCTGTAAAAAGTGGAAACAAAGGAAATATGTGAAACCTGTTGTTTCTCAAGTCATAGGGATATCGTGATCAAGCTACGAGGTTGTTACTTGAGAAATCCATCGTAACCTGATCACTGTATCTCTACAACCAGACCAAGACTTGTCTCTAGCACTAATACACACAAATGCATGCTTGTAACATCACTGCAGTCAGCAATCCTCAACATACTTTTGAGACATTTCATTTTATCCTTTAGCCCTGAAACACAGTAAGTGGGATTATTGTACTTGTCAAGCAGTTGCACCATCAAATGTCAGTCATGTCATGCAAGAACATTTCTAAAAGAACTTCCTCCCCATCCTTTACTCATACAGATTTGAAGTACAACACTGCAGACAGTCAAAGGGTGATGGGGTGTGCACTCTTAGTTTATTTACAAGCATCATTCTATAAGCCTGTAATCAGCATGTGTAACACATCCAATTTTGTTGTAGTTTTTTAGGATAGCTGGGGAGGAATTTGCTCTGAAACACAATCAGGCTTTAACAAAACATGTGGAGATCTAGGAGCTACCAGTTTCTAAATGTTAATTTTGTCCTTGACACAGGGTCCCTTTAGGGCCTTGAGTACCATACTAGACAATAAAGGGGGAAAATTAGTTTGTGGAGGTTATAAAAACACCATATTGTCTACTTAGAGATGATGTAGGGGAGCATACAGAAGGTAGTGGGCTCCCACAGCCCTCTGGCATGTCAGAAGTGCCCCTGCCTTCACTGCCTGCTCTTCTCCGCTACGCCAGCCAGGGCAGGACACCACTGAAGGGCATTTTCTCCTGACAGGAGTTGCACGTACACGTCCTGCCAGACCCTGGCACGACCTTGTGAGTGCAGCCCCGGCACCCTGGTTTGGAGCTGTGGCCTCACATGTCCACCTGTGATGTCAGAAATCCACAGTTAACGATGTGATCTGTCCCAGCACTGTAGGAGGGAAGGCAAATCACTACCAGATCACTGGCAGATGTCTTCCAGCCATAAACAAGGAGATTTAGCTGCCCATAGAAGATCAAGCCCATACGGGGCACAGAAAGGTGCTGGGTCATTTTCGGAGGGAAGAGGGGTGTCTCCTGCTTTCCTCTTCACTCCTCAGCTCTGGTGTTAGAAAGTGTTTCAGTACTGGACACTGAACACTCTCCTGGAAGCAAAGTTGGCGCTGGATAAAGCTTCTGCTAACTTTGAGAAAAATGGGAGGAGGCTAGACGTGTTCTTAAAGAATGTTGCTGATGATTGTCCTTTCTAGTGTGTCAGTGTTTAAATTCCACATGTTCAAATTCTGAAGCAAACAAAAGCAGCAGCAATGCATTAAAAAAAAAGCACATTCTCAGCACCTACCTCCATTGGCCAGAAGGTTTTCCTGGACTTTATCTTTTGAGTCCTCCATAACTTCTCCTATGTACTGGGCTATTTTCTTTATTACGCTTAGGTGTAACAAGAGAAGCTTTGTTAGTGAAGAAATAAAATGAATATAAAACAGTTGCCGCAATGATCTGATAAACATGGAGGTGCCCAAACAAAACACTTCTGAAGCAAGGCAAGTTAATTTGCAATTCAAATTATGATAAACAACCTATGGCACATTGCCTTATTTCTAAATACACTGATTTCCGCAAACTCAAAGGTAATATCATTTCCCCACTGCTCTAGACTTCCAGAAGGCCAAGGTTCAGTCTTCTGTATAGTCATGATACTCATAGCACAAACCAGAAGGCAAGAAGCCCATGTTTAAACTCTAAAGGTGAGGCAGGAACAAGAGGCTACATACAGACTGGCTGAAAATCTGTTCCATGGGATGCTAAATAAACCCTTAGGTCTTGCTGAGATAAGGTTCTTACAAAGTACTCAGGGGGAAACGACAGTGTTCTCTTGTTTGACAGGAAGAATTTCCTTCTTATTCCTCTTCTTTAGGGGACTCTTTTGTCTTCATCGTGGCAGATAAGACACTCCTTTAAGGCGTGAGATAACTAGATTCAAATCCTCCTTCTGCCTGATTCAGAGCAGTGATTTGAACAGAGCCCCTCCTGGAGAACATTGTCTTCACATAGTTACTTATTCTTCGCTTATTTAAAAAATGGATTCATCAAGTCCCTCCAGCAGTAGATCCCCCTGGCTATAGTCAAAGTACCTATCTCATACAGGCCGAGAGCCTTTCTGTTTTTTCTAGTACCTTTCTGTACTCAGAAATATCCACAGAATTTGGCCATCACTTCCCTAACTATTGCAGGTTGACTACACCTTGTAAAAAAAGCAACAGTTAAAAAGTAACTGCCTGATCATGAAATTGGCAGAGACATGAAGTGGACATAATCCTTGGCATGATGACATGGAGTGGAGCATAATAACAGGCTTCTTCTCCCTTTCTTTCCTTACAGAGGACAGACTACTACAGCTGCAGATGAGCTGGAGACTGAAAGGGCACCTGCAGTGTTTGGGCAATGTGTGTTGTGACACCGTGTGGCTTTCAAGAGTTCAGGAAAGGGACTTCAGGCCAGGTACAGACATCACGAGAGCATCAGAGAAAAGGATTTTCTTTGACATGCTGCAAAGCAGATTTATAGGCCATTTAAAAGCAGTAATTCAGAGTAATTCTATCTCCATTCCTGTGAAGAAACTCACAGTCTTTGGACTACGCAGTCTTTGGAAAGGTCTTCCAGTCCTGTGACAGGGAGGAAAAATCTGAGATTGCTGATGCTGCCAAGAATGCAGTAGTCAGAATTCCTGCTGTTTGGGGTCATTCAGCCTGGAGAAGAGAAGACCTTATCGTGGCCTTTCACTATATAAAGGAGGGTTATAGGAAAGATGGAGAGAGGCTTTTTACCAGCGCCTGTAGTGACAGGACAAGGGGCAACAGTTTTAAACTGAAAGAGGGTAGATTGACATTGGACATAGGGAAGAAATTCTTTACAATGGGGTGGTGAGACACTGGAACAAGTTGCCGGGAGAAGTTGTGGATGCCCCATCACTGCCAAGTGTTCAAGGTCAGTTTGAACAGGGCTTTGAGCAATCTGATCTAGTGCAAGATGTCCCTGCCCATGGCAGGGGGGCTGGACTGGATGATCTTTAAAGGTCCCTTCCAACCCAAACCATTCTTCTCATGATCCTGGACAGGTGCAGTTCAGAGTATCTGTAGGAGGAATCTACACCATTGCACTCCAGTTCACAGCTCTCTCAGGGCTGCCGCAGTTTTCCACCATCTGGCTGCAGCCACTTAGAGTCTTGGTGCCAGCTGAGTGCTGCTGGAGAACACTGTGTTGCCCACACTCGGGCTGCAGCGAGGGCACAGGGATCCACACAGTGGTTCCCCATCAGCTGCAACCTTGCCAAGTGCTTCTGCAATTTTCAGCTTGTAGATACAGCTGTNGCTGCTGGAGAACACTGTGTTGCCCACACTTGGGCTGCAGCAAGGGCGCAGGGATCCACACAGCGGTTCCCCATCAGCTGCAATTTTCAGCTTGTAGATACAGCTGGTTTTCAGCCCCTTCAAGGTGTCCAGGGAGACCAAAGGAGCTTGGAACAAGACAGGACTCCAGCCCAGTTGATAAGAACAGTACAGCAGGAGGCTAAGGGCATAACAGGAAAGTATATAAACCAGTAGCTTTTCAAGGAGCCTGAACTGCTTTGGTTACTGTTGGGTGCAGCTGGGAGCAAACCTGACAGCTGGGAGAGAGTTAGCTCTGGTTTCCTTAGACTGCCCTCACATGTACTAACTCTGGAGGGCTGATGGTGATGACCCCTCATCATCAGCCTAGATCATCGCCAACGTCGATCCTGGAAACCAGAAAAGACCCTCCAGACGTTTTGGCACCAGTGGAGTTTTCATCCTATGGAAACCAGCGAAAGGACTGTTGGTGGACTATAATTGGGACTGGATTGCCAACAGGGTCTGTATGGAGGTCTGGAAAAGATCGTCCTGCCATCCTGGTAAATAAGGAGGTCTGGATGGTATCCTATGGAAACTGCTATGGGACTTCTGAAGGCATCAGAACACCTGAAGTGGTAATTCTAAGTATTTATGCTATGAATTGCGTGAGGTTATGTAACAGGACTAGACTAAGTAACACCTAGATCCCATCATCCCATCATCCATATTGTAACATCTAATTCTGACGTTGTACAGATTGTGACTTGTTAACGGATTCTGTCCATTAAAGGGTCACAAAGTGGGAGCTCTTAATGATTACTAAACATGACACATCACACGGTGATACAGCAGTGGCTAAGACAACAGGTGGACGGGCCGCCTTCATCAAACCTGGAAAAGGAACACACACTCTGCTGTGTGCTCAATAAATATAAATGGTGGGACAGGTATATGCCCTCCTGCACGCAGCAGTCACGCAGCAGTCCCAGCTGCCCAGGCGAGGCTTGGCCCCCATCCAGCCTACATGCCCCAAGGTCCCCGCAGCAGGATACGGCCAGAAGGCATGAACATGCTGTGCCAGAGAAACGTTCTCCAGTCCCGGCTTAGTGTCTGTGCCTTGCCTTGCCTCCTGTGAAATGCAAGTGGGATTCACTCATCCAATACAATCCCCGTGTAAAGACAGAACAGGCACCCTGTGTACCGCTGAAGTCTGAGGCAAGCGAGAGGAATCAGAGAACTGGAGAAGCCCCATCAACTATAGTGACATCCAGCAGCGAGCAGCATTCACAGCCAACCCTTAAACCTCTGCCTTTAGATGAGATGAATCCCACCTTGAGCAAATATCTTGCTCAAATGATGTGTTATAAAAGGACAGGGTGTCAGCTAAACTGCCTCAAGAAGTAGTAATAAAAACCTGTAAAGACAGGAACTCCATTTAGCCTATTATTATGGCCTGGAAGAACTCTCACATTTTGCTTCTCAAAATTGCTGCAATGTCACTACTTTCAAAAAAAAGTTTAAATTATATCATGTATTAAAGAGTGGTACCAGCTCAGCCTCCAAAACTCTGCAAGGAGCAGAAGCCCTGCAATCTGAGGCCACTGCAGAATGCTTCGCCGACCCGAGGACTCGGGAGAACCCTTGGGTAAAAGCAGCTGAGGGGATCCGTCAGCTTGAGAGAGCTCCATGCTACCACACGGTGACATGGAAAAACACTCCACCTGCCTGTGTAAATAAATAATAAAAGTATATGGAAACAATAGATCCTGCAAACTCTTGCCCCTTCTCTGCTGTCCTGGCAGGAGGCAGCGCTGACAGGTTTGTGCTGCCTGGCTTTACGGGCAGTTTTGTTTATCTAGCAACAGTTCAGCAGGTAGCTGCTTCAGAGGAGCAGGAACATAAATGCTCAGGTCGTTTGAAGAGGCTTGTAACCCTTGAGATGCCATTTACTCGAAGAAGTGCGAGTGCCTGGCATTTTAACCCCTGAATCACAATTTAGACTCAAACCCCAGGGCATTTATTTAATGCAAAATGCTTTTGTACGTCCTTGCAGGACTTGATTAGTGTTGATTATTCTCTTCTATTACTCTACTCTAATGCATTTTCCTTAATTTTTAACACATTTTGCTTATTTTTAAATCTCGTTGATCCTTCTTGATTACCTAGCTGGATAGGCAAACAAGACAAAAAGGAAGAGTCCTTACCACAGTAGCTTATGGTGGAGGGGCCTCGCTGACCCCTTTGCTCGGTGCCTATAGCATGTCATATGGTAAATGTCATTACTGGCATTAAAGGGACAATACGTGGAGAAAAGCAGCATTCAGCCTGAACAAGGAAGTGCACCGTGTTGTCAAGTTCAGACAAAGTTAACAGAAGGAGACAGTGAGCTTAGGAAGCTCATACTGACATTTCACTTAAAATTACCCTCCGTGATCTTACACGGATCCTACAGATGGCTTTCAGAAGTCATAATTCTTCACAAAGCTGGGAATTAGCTAAGCCCTCTGAAAATCAGTTCTGCATGGTTTTTGGCAGCCCTCAAACCCAGATCGCACAGTTGCTTGCCTATCTGCTGCCCTGACTAGAGACACCTTCCAATAGAACAGATAGCAGGTATTGGTACTGTCTCTCCCCAAATTTGTCCTCATCACCACTTCACAAAGAAACTCTGCAGTATGAACCAGAGGCCTGAACATGTTTACAATTAATTTGGGGCAGTTTGTTTTGGCAGGGTCACAATGGAGAAGGTTTTCTTGATGAATTAAGCATTCAGTTGCTCTGTCCTGCTAAAAATCCTGAAAAAAGCAATATGGTTTAGTTTTAGGTAGTCCTATGAGGAGCAGGGAGCTGGACTCGATGATCCTTATGGGTCCCTTCCAACTCGAGATATGCTATGAATCTATGATTCTAAAAAGATCAACTTTGTGTGCAACCCAGAGTCATCAAATGTAATCATCCTAATAGATCCCTGCTGTAGCACCAGTAAAGTAGTAAAAAAATAATTCTACAGAAACATATTCTAGCAGACTTATTTTCACCCAAACTGCCTAGCATAGACATAAACGGTTTATATCAGTGTTTCTGTATGTGTTTGCAACTGCCAGACAAAATCTATGGAAGTATCAAGTGTATTTAGACAACCAAATCCTTACCAGTCCTAGCTGGGGAAAAAAAGGCAAAAAGCCTCAGAGCTAACACATCCCTCTGTGACCAAGACCACAACTATATGTGAGGCATGCTTCCAAAGCAAAAAAGAAACGCCCCCAAAAAACCCCAACAGCTTGTACTTTCATTGCCTCAACCACAAAGTCTACTTTGTGCTATGAAGTATCTTACAACATGGCATTTTCTCAGCTTGCTGTACTATGTTATTCTTTGTACACCCAGGTCAGCTTGGCCCAAAAGGCAATGTGGGCAATGATCAGCAAGGAGATCATGTGAGTTTTTGCATAAATAGGTTTGATACAATGTAAGTCAATATTCTGGTTTTCAAAGAGTTTAAAAGCCTGGAGAGGGAGAACTCCAGATTTCATTCAGAAGAACTTACTTCTTAGAACTCCTGTATCTGGTTGAAGAGGGACAGAAGGCTCAAGAGAAATGTTTTGCGAAAATAGCGGTTGCACACAAAGTGTTGCAGTCAACGGCTCAATGTCCAAGTGGAGACCAGTGACAAGTGGCATTCCTCAGGGGTCGGTACCACGACTGGTGCTGTTTAACGTCTTTGTCGGTGACATAGACAGTGGGATTGAGTGCACCCTCAGCAAGTTTGCAGATGACATGAAGCTGTGTGGTTCCCTCAACACGCTGGAGGGAAGGGATATCATCCAGAGGGACCTGGACAGGCTGGAGAGGTGGGCCTGTGCAAACCTCATGAAGTACAACAAGGTCAAGTGCAAGGTCCTACACATGGGCCAGGGCAATCCCAAGCACAAATACAGGCTAGGCAGTGAATGCATGGAGAGCAGCACTGAGGAGAAGGACTTGGGCGCATTGGTGGATGAGAAGCTCACATGAGGCGGCAGTGCGCGATCACAGCCCAGGAGGCCAACCGTATCCTGGGCTGCATCAAAAGGAATGTGGCCAGCAGGTCAAGGGAGGGGATTCTGCCCATCTACTCTGTTCTGGTAAGACCCCACCTGGAGTACTGCATCCAGCTCTGAAGTCCTCAACATAGGAAATACATGGACCTGTTGGAGCGTGTCCAGATGAGGGCCACAAAGATCATCAGAGAGCTGGAGCACCTCTCCTATGAAGACAGGCTGAGAGATTTGGGGTTGTTCAGCCTGAAGAAGAGAAGACTCTGGGAAGACCTTATAGCAGCCTT
This sequence comes from Anarhynchus alexandrinus, assembly GCA_008711295.1. Taxonomy (NCBI): domain Eukaryota; kingdom Metazoa; phylum Chordata; class Aves; order Charadriiformes; family Charadriidae; genus Anarhynchus; species Anarhynchus alexandrinus. The sequence continues at coordinate 5,022,738 of VUYV01000052.1, read as the reverse complement.
CCTGCATCTAAAGGGGGCCTACAGGAAAGACGGGTAGGGACACTTTATCAGGGACTGTAGTGATAGGATGAGGGGTAATGTTTTTAAACTGGAAGAGGGTAGATTTAGGTTAGATATGAGGAAGAAATTCTTTACTGTGAGGGCGGTGAAGCACTGGAACAGGTTGCCCAGGGTAGTTGCCCCATCCCTGGAAGTGTTCAAGGCCAGGTTGGATGGGGCTTTGAGCAACCTGGTCTAGAGGGAGGTGTCCCTGCCCATGGCAGGGGGGTGGGAAGTAGAGGATCTTTAAGGACCCTTCCCACCCAAACCATTCTATGATTCTATGATAAGATCAGGGAGGGCTTCATATTGTCTAAACATTGTTTTATTAAATTTTTGGATGGGGTGGGAGGACATTCTTTTTAAAAAAAAACCCAACCCTTTTAAAGCAGTTTCCTTTCACAAAACAGCTTCCCTAGCACTGCCACTCAAACAGATTGCTGTGCAGACAAAACTATCACGGACTTAATTCAGCTAAATTTTAAGGAATGATCCTTTCTTTGTGACGGCTCCATGACAATCGACACAAAGGTTAAACCAAGCCTATCCACTTTAGTCCAGTTGTAGTCCAGGCTGAACTGAGTCAGACCAAGGTGAACACAAGGACATACCATCCCATAAAAACAATGTCTGTTTCTCATTTGTAGGTAGTAAATAAGATCTATTTTACCTTTCAGCAAAGCTATCAAGTTTTCCCAACTCATCTGACAGACCAACAAGAGCATCCAGTGTCCCCACCTGTGCAAAAGATGAGAAGTAGGTGAAAGATGCACAAGTCTGTCTAAGGCTTCTGTTGGCAGAGTCTTAGGGACATCGACTTGTGTTTAGCACTTGTGACCTCAATAGTTGAGCAGAACTTTATTTACTTAGTGGAAAATAGTAGCAATTCCTTTACCCGAGACCTAGGGCATAAAAAGCCTTTTCCAATAAAGGAAAAAACGTATATGTAGTCTCAAGATTACACGTCAGTGTCTTCCTTCCTGTTTTCATTCCCGTATCATCAAGTAACATAGACTGGTATTTTACATGACAAAATAGTTGCTAGAAGTGCACACAATATACATGCAAACAAATCTGATGTATTGAGCAAACCAAGAGAAGCAGCACGTATTCAAAAGGGGGTCTTTGTCTGCATTCTTTGCTATTACAAAAGACTAAGGCTCTCACAAGGCCATTTCCCGCAAGACCAACATCTGCTTTTGTATGACTCTGTCACAGTCATAATCTTCTGTTTATGGTATTGCAATATATTGCCAAACCTTCTCTTGTAATCTTGCCAGCTCAACATTATGAAGGGTCAAGCTGAAGGAGAAGAAACAAATTTTACATAGAACCAAATATTAATGAGCTGGTCGCACCTTCAGATACTGTGAATGCTTTATTTCCTATGACATTAGCAGACACACCAACACCGGCTGGGTAAGACTCATGGATGCTAAAAATCATATCAATCTCAGGTGCACATACAGAAAGCAACATTCCCCGTCTGAAAGATCCATGTGACAATTCAGTAGGTTATTACTTGAGAACAGGCCACGCTCCCCTTTTACTCGTGTCCTTATGTAACTGGGATAGCTCAAGTCATAACTGTTAACAATCTTTTTGGATTAAAGCCAGATCCTGGATGCACCAAGAGCAGCTTCGTTAAGTGATGGGTCATGGCACCTGCCCAAGGAACCAAGTTCTATAGCTGTGGTAGCTCCACTGACTTTAATGCAGCATATTTTGATTTTTCATAGCCACAAGTGAAACAAAAATAAGGTGCAGATCTTACAAAATAAGGATTAAATAATGAAAAGATATCAAAAAGAAAATAATGGATTAATACCCTTCCTATTTACATGATGATATGAAGCTGGGTAATGTAGCTGAATATACACACATACTCCATTTCCCAAGGAGTAATGTACATTTTAGCACTGTTTTCTCTGTCAGCAGTCTTACTGGCACAGCTCTAGATATGTAGCTACTCCCTTAGCATTAGCGATCCAAGATGTACAATGCTGTAGGTCTTTCATGACTGGGAGAAAATGGTACATCGAATGCAACAGATTAGTTATTTAACTCGTCTCCCTCATCTTCACTCCTTATACATATATCCTTCCAATGTGAAGGTCAGCTTCAAGCACAATGACTTCTTTTCTCTTTGATCAATTTTCAGTTGACTGAACACAGTTCAGTCCCTGACTGCAATCTTCTTCTACTCTCTGCATATTAACCCAAAAGAAAAATCCCACATTTATCCCAAAACTCTTTAGTCCTGGCTAATGCTACTGTATCACCCACACCCAAACACCTTCCTTGCTTACCTTTAAGTCTGGAATATGGAATTTACTGTTGCTGGACAGGTTAGATTTAGATGTCACCGTGTTCATTCTCTCCCATGCCTGCAGATTCGTTTTATCTCCCGGGGCAGAAATTAGCCAGAACTCGGACATGATCTAATATTTTCCCTTTGCTCCTGGTCACTGTAGAAACACAAAGCAGGTGCGTGGCTAAAAGAGCACAGCACAAAACAGGCTCTTCCCTAAGAACAGAAAAAGTTAGAACAGATTAATGATTTTTTTCAGAAACACGAGGAGAGTGACTCAGTCCTGTGTCTCCGGCTGAAATGGAACATGACCTTCTCCAGAATGTCACAGAAAGAGTGCGGCCGTTCCTCCTTTCTCAGGGTTGTTTCATCCAGTTTCTGAATGAAGAAATGAAGCTTCCTCCTCCCCTTTTCCCTCCCAGCCTGTTCCATTCGCCTTGCACTGTAAGTCCAGTCTCTACTGTGGAGTTTGGGGAATTCACTAAACCATCCAAATGCAATTAAGGATTTCTGCTTGATAAGTATTGTCTCTCAAATCTTTGGACACTTGTAGGCAAAGCCGAAAACAAGATGTAAAAAGACCTCTGCTCAACTTATAGGCTGCAAAAGATGCCACTGGCGAGATGGAATATTACTTTCCCCCGTGTTTTTCTTCTTCCCAGGCTGGATAGGCAGGAGCTGGAGGAAGGCAGGTCGCGGCGTACAGAGACGATATCATCAGAACAACACAGATAGAGCAGTCGCGAAAATCGGCGGTGGGGAGAGGTACGGGGGTGCTCCCCGCACAGAGCAGAGCAGGGGAGGGGAGAAGCAGAAACGAGCCCTTCGAGCGGGGGGGTGTGTGTGTATTTAGGGGAGGGTGATGCTGCCGGCGGGAGGGGTGCCCTGCCCGCTCCCTGCCCGCTGCCTTACCTGCGCGAGCTGCCGCTCCCTGACCGCTGCTGCCCGCCCGGCGGCTCCCGGCGGCTGCCGGCGGGGCGGTCGCGGACATGCTCGGTGGAGCGGCCGGGGAGGAGCGGAGCGGGGCGGGGAGGGGGCCGGGCAGGCGGGAGGGCAGCCCCGGGACCCGGGGCGAAGGGAGGCGGGTGGGTGCGAGGGGGCAGGAGCTCCGCGGGGCTGGTGGGCTCGCTGAGACGAGCCCTCCACCGCCGGCAACAGCTCCGGCTTTTGCAGCTTTCCGTCTTTTTGCTGTTTTTTAAACTTGCAAAAATAACGCAGAGGCCGTTCCTCCTCGTTAAACACTGACTGCCTCTAGCAAGTCTGAAGGTTTTGGGGTAAATGAAGAGACTTTTGGGAAAGTTCTGTTTCTGGGACTTCGCTGGGTGGTTTGTTTAAGAAATTCTCGTGCGGTGCAGGAGTCTGCAAGGTAGCGATGTTTCCTCCCTTGGTGATGCTTCTTCCTTGGTAGAATATAACTGCAGCTTTTAGTCCTTACTAAGTCTTGAGTTTGCTTCAAGTTGCCTTAAGCTCGCTTCAGATATTGGGAGTGCTTTGTAGCTCATATGGAGTAACATTCTTCAGACCTTTCTAAACTAGACATGCTCTGAAGTAGACAAGAGTCTTAACACTTCCAGTACCTGCCTTTGAGTGGCATCTCTGCAAGCAGGAATTTAACCCCCTCACAGAGAGTACGTGGCGCATCCAGCTCTCATTTTCATAGTCTAATCACTATACTATCATACAGCACTTACGCAATCTCTCCTATTACTGGTGTTTTATTTTCTTCAAAAGACAGCGCATTGTTTGCTCATGTTTCTGTGTACCAAATGTAAATGAAGCCTCACAAGAAATTAAACAGGAGGAGGCTCTTGGTTTTCCAAATGATCTGTCATAAACTGAAAGGGTTTGAGTTGCTTGGGCAAGACAGGTCTGGTCACACCCAGAAGCAGAGCTCTTGACACCTCCAAGAACCTTAAATGAAAAACCCAAACAGGTTTAAGTATCTCCACCACTAGGTAGAAGCAGCTGATGGAAAGACATCCTGAACCATAGTCTTGGACTTGGACCATTCCATCTAAGTCATGCTTTAGGTAGCTAACGTGCAGGTCAAGGTCTTACACTCCAAATTTATAGAGTCTTTAGATTAGCCAAGGATTCACCTTCCTTTGCTTCTCTTCTTTTCTTCTCTTGCTTCTCTTCTTTGCTTCTCATACCACATGCTATGGGGTATGGAGAGTGTGCTGCACGCTCTGGTGGTAACACAGTTATGACAGCTCATGTCTCCCCTGCCATTTCCCTGGCTGGTACTGTGCGTTGTGCCACGTGATCTCAAAGCTGTCTAATTCCCTCGTGATCATCATGTGTCTTTCTTCTCCCTTTGATCCATCAATGCCGTGAACCTTTCTGTGACTTTGCCTCTCTCTCTGCTTATGAGTACTTCTTCATATGTCACGCTAAGAAGCAAAACTCTGCCTCCAGAGAGTCTTTAAGAGCACTGAAATATCCTACTTGAAGTACCTCCCAAGGCAAATTTCTCTGACAGGTAACCAAAATTAACTGGCTAGACAATTATGACATTGATACTAATGGGAAAGCTTATGTTTTAAGCTTGCAAAACAGCAACCGCAGAGCTGTAGTTCTCTATAAAAAAATTTATACATCTATTACATGCATTACTTGTTTAGTCTTCTAGTAATGTGTGGGGGGGTTTCCCTTCTGCTTAAAAAGAATCTTTAAAAATCCTATTTCTTACTCCTGTGAGTGTTTTATTACTGTTGTAGCAATGTGTTTAAATGATAGCCTAAAATATTTCTGTGAAGGAACTCTTAAATAACTAGACCATACCTAATAAAATATTACTTAAATGAAAGCATTTTTCTGTGCACTTTTAAGATTTGTGTGCAAATACTTATCATAATTCCTTAGCTCTGTATCTATTTCTTAATTATGTTAAAGAATATTGGAATATTGGTTATTCACTCTCTCTGTACTGTGAATTGCAGCAGAACCTTCCTGATGAATTGTTTTTATATACTGAATGTGAAATGTTCTTTCAATGTGAATATACCTGACAACTTATACTTAACATAATCATATGTATGTATATACTGAAGGGGCACTGTCCAGTTATCATTAAAATTAGCAAAGGTTACACTCAGTTTGCCTATCACCACATTGTTTCAGTACACTGTATTATGTCTGTCACTAAGTAATGCCCCCAGCAAATTCTGACACTAGAAAAACAAAGCAAAAGCAAGCAAAATTATTTGCTTTTGATTGAAAGCATCCTATATCACACCTATTTGCAGTCAGGACACCTACCTGCTCATCTATGTTTGTTTGAATGGAAAATGCAAAAGCACATCATTACTACATGCAACAATGATTGATTATATACAGGAAGCAAAATACTTTGTCAAAGCTTCTCCTGTATCATTCAGATCCTGATTTGTTTTTTTTTTTAACTCTGTACTAAGTGTAACAGGCAGATTTGGCTGTTCTGAAGGTATTTGGATTGAAATTTTAATAGTCCACATTCTAGTTGGTCTTTCCCCCTTCAGTTTTCTAAGAAGTCTTAAATGTATGACTGGCCAGGCTCAGATTTATCAACTTTGCCTGAGAACAGAATTTGACTGAAAAGAAGGAAAAAATAATTTCAAATAACATGAAATTCAATTCTGTTTCCTGCGATGCAGTCAGAACCTCTTGGTTCTACCCCTCTTCTTTTGCACTTTGGCCAGTTAAATGCATCTGGAGAATGGACAAGAGGGTCAGCAATCCTTGGACAGTCTCACCTAAAGAAAGTCATATAATTCTCCAGTCTGTAAGAAACTCCAGTATTTTATGCCTCTAGGAATTATTTGTGGGTTCAATCTTCCTGACCCTGCCTAATGCCTTTTGAAGTGCCCTGGGGCATCCTTGCCTGGCCTTCAGCTGCTGTTCCAGGATGACACTGGTCTTCTGCACGTTTTGCATCACACCAACGAACCCCCGTGGATGTCTGGGATTCCTTAGGGCATCCCGAATGACACAAGACCTTTGTATGTGGACAAGTGAATTCGGCCTTAAATGTCTATTCATAGCTTGAGGTGGCCTAAGTAATTAGACAGCGGAACCTAGAAATGATTGAGCTACCCAGAAGAAGACACCTAGTGGCTACGGCGCCACATTGCTCCTCAGGCTTCATTAACGGCTGTTCCTAGGGATGAGATTCAGCTGCCTGAGCTTCTAGTGCCACTTGAGATGTCCTTGCACATCCTGCCCGGACTCCAGCTCATGCTGTAGATGGGTTTTCCATAGGTCTTGTGTCAGCCCCATCTAGGTGTCCTGGATACCATACGACATCTCAAATGCCACTAGACAACCTACATTTAAGCAAGTGAAGCCTTAGCTCTCTGAAATGGGAGCTTAGATGTCTAGCACCCACAAAAACACCTATATTTAGGTCTGTTGATCTCCCATGAAGCTCAGCTATAATGCCCTCTAATATGAACTAGAATAGAGTTCTTTCTAGTCATGATATTGGTATCATCATTGTTGAGATACATCACCCAGGGAATACCATACATAAGACTTATTTGAAACAGCTTCAGTTTGCAACTTGTACCGGAGTTATGTATTGTTGTGATAAGAATTTAGTTGTGATTTTAATTGTTTTCTGGAGATGTATACAGATTGGATATACATTATTTAAGTCCTTGCCATTGCTCTTATAAGTTAGAATAGGAATGGTCAGAATTTTGCATGTTTGTTCTTGTTTAAATGGTGATGCTAAAAAGCAATAAAAATGGGTCTTATTACATTTGCTGGCAAGGTTCTGATCAACCAAATGCTGGATTGATTGTTTTCTGTAGGTAATGGACATGGTTTGCTGTAGCGTGAGAAAATTAACCTCCTCCACCAAGTCTGCAAAAGCAACTCCTGACTTCCTGATTTAACCTTAAGGTTGCCCAGAATGGCACTGCAGCATTGCAGGTCTTTGGATGCTCCAAGATAGGGTTTTGCCTTCCAAGGAGAGCCGCAGACTGCGTGGCACACACAGCCGCCCCTGTTACCTGCCATCTCTACAAATTTTGATTCCCAGCAGGTTCTTACACAGGTGCTTTTTGAAAGTTAGAAATGAACTCTTGGGGAAACTGGTAGCAGTCAAGTTGTTCATTATCAGCAGTGGTGCTGGCAAAGCTTGCTTTCTCATGGATTTGCATCCTTCCCTACAAGAAGGATTTGCTTCTTCTACCAAGCTGTATGGAGGGGTTGACATGCTGGAGGGAAGGGATGCCATCCAGAGGGACCTGGACAGGCTGGAGAGGTGGACCTGTGCAAACCTCATGAAGTTTAACAAGGCCAAGGGCAAGGTCCTGCATGTGGGCCAGGGCAATCGCAAGCACAAATACAGGCTGGGCAGAGAATGCATTGAGAGCAGCCCTGAGGAGAAGGACTTGGGTGCATTGGTGGATGACGAGAAGCTCAACATGAGGCGGCAATGTGCACTCGCAGCCCAGAAAGCCAACAGCGTCCTGGGCTGCATCAAAAGAAGTGTGGCCAGCAGGTCAAAGGAGGGGATTCTGACCCTCTACACTCTCGTGAGACCCCACCTGGAGTCCTGCCTCCAGCTCTGGAGCCCCTAACATAAGAAGGATGTGGACCTGTTGGAGGGGGTCCAGAGGAGGGCCACAAAGATGATCAGAGGGCTGGAGCACCTCTCCTATGAAGACAGGCTGAGAGAGCTGGGGTTGTTCAGACTGGAGAAGAGAAGACTCCAGGGAGACCTTATAGCAGCCTTCCAGTATCTGAAGGGGGCCTACAGGAAAGATGGGGAGGGACTCTTTATCAGGGAATGTAGTGATAGGACGAGGGGTAATGTTTTTAAACTGGAAGAGGGTAGATTTAGGTTAGATATGAGGAAGAAATTCTTTACTGTGAGGG